>CACVBS010000079.1:586473-623212 GCA_902728275.1 Cyclocybe aegerita
AGCACTCCCCTTTCTTTCCAACGGGAGCCACTCACTTCGGTCCCTGCCCCTAGCGTCCCCCCTTCTTTCCAACATGAGGTGCCCACATCCATCCGGGAGTGGTGCTCCTTGCTTTCGATGCGAGCCACCTGCATCCACCTCCAGTGCCCCAGGGGTTTGTCCTCCCTCCTTTCAGCACCAGCTGCCTGCCTCAGTCTCCACCCCAGAGATTGATGTTCCCTCCTTTCAACCGGAGCCACCTGCCTCCATCTCCACCCCAGGGATCAGCGCCCCCTCCTTTCAACGTGACCTGCCGGCTTCTGTCTCTGCCTCACAAATCGGCGCTCTCTCATTTCAACGTGACCCGCCAGCCTCCGTCTCCGCCTCACAAATTGGCGCTGCCTCTCAACGCGACCTGCCTGCTTCCATCATTCCCTGCTTTCAGCACACACCCCCAACTTCTACCACGCCGATTCCCAATGTGCAGGATGCTCAACCCCCCCTCGATGTTCAACTGCAGCCGCCCAACGGCGAGAGAATTCCATCTCCTGCTGATACCCCCTACACATGTGCAGGCTCGAAGAGGCGACATAGAGATTTTGTGACAAGCTTGGAGATGGCCGTCAAGGAGAATGAGAAGGCGAAAGATGAGGCTCCTGTTGTCCATGACCCCCCTAAAGTGTGTACTTTTGTTCCATGGCTGAACTGATATCACTGACACACAGGCAGCCCACGCCAGATGAAATGGTCCGCGTCCATCACCAACTCTTGAAAATCTCCGCCAGCGAGTACTCGACATATGCAGCCATGGCATGTTACGTGGCAGCCCTGACCAGAAATAGGTACGAAGTGGAGAAAGCATCCGTCAACGCCGTTCATGAGGCCCAGGATGGGTTCGCCCAGGTGGAGTCAAAGATTCAGTCTTGGCTTTGATGCTGTACTATGTATTTGAGAATCAAATTGCATTTTTCGAGTCCCATTTCCCCTTCAAGTGCCAGGATGATTTTCATTCATCTAATCAAGAGAACTGACACCATTATTCTTCAAAGTCAATTCCTGGGTAACTACAAAATAGAATTAATCTACATTACATGCCAAGACATGATAGATAGATAGATAGACATGCCACAGTATGAAGGTGGCTACGTCATATTATATATTGCTTGAGGCTCCGAAACTCGGCTACATAAAGACTTGAAATAGAAATCTGCAAATACAAATAGATTAAAGGAGGTTCATTATTCTCTAATCTATTCTGTATTTGCAGATTAAGTAGGTAAACTGAGTTCTTTCCCAGTGCAATGCTGGATGAAAAGAGGTACAAGTGCAACCGTACTTTCCTAAGGCAAGATTCCAAGTCAGCTGCCTTCGAGTTGGATGAAGTGGAGGAACGAAGCTTGTGGTGCAAGCCCAGCCAGATGGTTGGAGGGCGTAGTGGAACGCGAGCCCGGCTGGACGAGGACGATACAAAACTGGCAAAGCATCCAGGCCACTACATGTGTGCTAACTCCAGCAGATGGGACATCTTTTGGAACGTAAGCCTGGAGGATGGTGTTGGCCTGGATGATGCGACCATGAACTGGCGATGCGCCTGAGGCGCTACTACATAGGCTAACTCCGGCGGATGGGTCAGAGGACATCTTGACACCTGTGGAAATGAGTAATCAGGCAAAAAGATATAATGTGAAGATATGGCATGCCGATGCTATATGAATAATAAGGCAAATGGAAATGTAGGTATTGGTAACCATAAACCGGCGAAGCGCCTGAGGCGCTACGTAGGCTAACTCCGGCGGATGGGTCAGAGGACATCTTTGACACCTGTGGAAATGAGTAATCAGGCGAAAAAGATATAATGTGAAGATATGGCATGCTGATGCAATATGAATAATGAGGCGAATGGAAAATGTAGGTATTGGTATGATACAATGAAGGTTGTGTGGAAGGACAATAATTGGTATGCGGAGCCGAGAATAAGCGTGACCATAAGCATGGGTCACCAACCTGATGGAATTGCTGAGTCCCCTGGTGCAGATGTTCCGCTGATGCAGCAAGCGGAGCATGTGGGCATGGTGGGGTTGGATCCAAGGCCTGGGAGTGGTAGGAGGCGGTGCCTTGCTGAAACTGGGCACCGGACTCAGTAGTGGATGAATTTTCATTGAAGGGTGTATTGGAGGTCAGCGCAGCAGCATGTGCAGCCCGTTTTGAGACAAAGACGAGGGGGTAATGGAGGTTCTGGCGCGTTTCGCGAAAGTCGCGCTTGACGGCGGCTTCAAAGTTGGAGAGGATGGGGTTGTTGACAAGCCTGGCCGAATGGTGTGTGTGGCTAGACAACGAAAACCGCAAAGCACCAGAGGCGCTGCATACACTAATTCTGGCGGATAGGTCATATAAGGCACATTGTTGAACGCATGCCCAGCCGGAAGGCCGGAGGAAGGGTGTGCGGCCGGATAACGCATGTACTAGAACCTAAATTGGCAAATGGCTTGAGGCGCTACAACTACTAATTCTGGCGGAGGGGTCATATAGGACACCTTGTAGAATAGCTTGCCAAGTCAGCTAGATACATGTTCATGGAACATAGTCAAGGTCCATTAGATTGTATGTAAAGGGACACAGGTGCTATTGTTTGTGGTGGCTTCAAGTTCTCGCAGCTTGAAATGAGTGTGTTCTTTTTGAATTGCTTGTCTTGTCCTACGCTTATGTCCTTTCAGAGGTCACACTTGCACTCCTGCTGGAACACCTGGAGTTCTCCCTTGCCGATAAACAGATCATCTGGCAAATGACTGGCATTGCTACTCCTCATCCCAACTTTGACAGTGTCATGCCTAGTCTCCCAATTGTCATCAGCCATGCTGATTGATTTCCCATATATGGCCCGTTTTCTTCAGCATAGCTGAGCCTGCAGCAGATCTCACCATAACGTACCTCCTATTTTAGCAGAATTTAGGCTTTTGTTCATTCCACTGGTCAAGTAAGCTCGAGTTCGAGGAAAGTTCTGCGAGTTTCCCCATATAGCAAGCCAGCAACAGCCAAGCAAGCCAAGGCTGCACAACCACATTTTGCTCTAATTCGTTCAAAGTCAGAAGTCCTTAGGCCTTAGGTTTCTTCCATGTGGATAAGGCACAAGTATATGCTCATCTTCCAGCAGAGAAATACTCTTCTATCCAGCTGCCATTGAATTAGCTACAAGTCTGAAACATCTCTTTGCGGCCCAAGCTTTGAGTGGCCATCTGTGTGTTTCTAATAACCATGTCCCAAGTTCACTTCCCTGGGTTGTCTCTTGGGTTTGGAGAGAATTCCACTGGCGTTGGTCCAGAGTCGGAGACAGCATCACAGCATTATTGCAGCACTGTTTTTTGCTGCAACAATATACTATCCCTTTCCAGCTGTTTGCAGATTTGGGGTGTTTGCGTTTTCGGTCTTGGGCTCCAATCCTTTGTTGTCTCATCCTGGAAAAAATCCAATAAATCTGTATTGCCTATACTAGTAGCCCTATCTAATTTTTTAAAGGAAAGCTTTGGATGTCATTCCAAAATTCAGGATATGAGTTTTTGATGACTCCAAAATAGGGCACTGTAACCAAATGTCGAGTGTGATGGCAGCACCTCAGGCTTGCCCTAAATATTCTAAAATTTATACGGCCATAGATAAGCAACATCCGAACCACCGTACAAATTTTCAGAGGCAGAGCTGCAAGCCTTGCAAAGATAATCAACAATTAGTAGAAACAGCTATTCAAAGAGTGACTTTTGTGATTATTTTTGATCTCTGCATGAAAAACGGTTCACGGGCAGTCCCCAAGCAGAGCAAAGGATACGTGACAGTCAATTTCTCCTAGTCCTCAAAGAACGGCTTTTACAACACTTCAAAGCTTGTCCAGATGACAAGAACCTTCCTCGGTATGCTGGCCTCTTCAACCGTGGTCGTGCTTGGCCTCAAGCCTCTGATGGTGCCC
Source organism: Cyclocybe aegerita (assembly GCA_902728275.1). Taxonomy (NCBI): domain Eukaryota; kingdom Fungi; phylum Basidiomycota; class Agaricomycetes; order Agaricales; family Hemipholiotaceae; genus Cyclocybe; species Cyclocybe aegerita. Next base: position 590,411 of record CACVBS010000079.1, read on the forward strand.
CTATTAATCCCCCCATTTCTGAGATCACTCCCCCTCCGTCTATGCAACCGATTGCTGGACCTTCAAGGACAGCTCCCCAATCCCCACAGCGCTATCACCCTTATTATCCCTGCCCCCAAACCCACACTTCATTGCCAATAATTACCAATACTATCAGTGATAATCTACAGTTATCTACTTTCTCAATAGTCTAGCCTAAGTCAATATTAATCCATTACCCTGCGACGTCAATGCGACGTCCTGACTGAACTCTTGCGATTGCGAAGCCGTGTTGCCGTGATGCCGACGTCGATGTGCCGCTGTGACATTGAATGACGTTTTCCGCAAACACCGAGAATTCACGACTCTGCGTGATTGGGAAGCATCCGCTGGCCTCAATTCCTCAAAATTTCCCGATATTTTTTTATTTTCTCGTAGCCAAGACAAAAGACTATACTCCCAGCAAGTTTGGTAATTTTTGAGGAATCGAGAGGAGAGATACGGATCTGATACTCGAAAAACCCACAAACAGCTGGAAAGGGATAGTAAGCATCCGCGCGATCGAGTGATCATCGGCTGGGCCAAATTAGGCGATGCCAACAAGAAGCCGACTCCATGCTGCGAAAAGTAGCCACTTGCCTGCTGCTTCTTTGATCGATAGGACGGAGGTGTTTCCCGCTGCTGTCTCGTTTACAATGTTGCTTATCCTCCTCAGCCGTTCCTCCGGTCCTCTGGATATATCTATGGGGCGGGTCCTCTTTCGCCAGTCCACATTTTGCCAACATGTTCTCAACTTCATTTCTCTCCTCTCCTTCCAATATAGCTGGCGGCGTGGCACTAGGTTTTGTCTTCCTAACATGTTGGAAGCTTATTCGGCGCTTCGTTGTTCGCCAAAGTCTCGATAATTTACCTGGACCTCCTTCGGTGTCGTTCGCCACAGGTGAATGAGATTCGTTTTCTGGCTTCTCGTGTTATCTGATTTGTCCCCGCCAAGGCTGCTTGACGCAGCTTTTTAATAGGCATGCATGGGATTATCATCAGCATCTTGCAGACAATTGTGAGCCTGCGTGCCTTCATTTTGCCTTGTATTTGTACTCACGGGGTTTTAGTTGCTGGTGTCGTAAAGATCAAGGGTCTGTTCGGGGTAAGCGCTGGCTTCAAAGCGTCAGTTTTCTCGAAGTAATATCAATCTTGTTGTTTCCCTCCAGGCCAACTGTCTTTACGTCCATGATCCGAAGGCACTACACCACATCCTGCTCAAGGTAAGCCGACCTCTCACTCGCTATTTGGGCTAAATTGTCCTCCTCCAGGATCAGTACATATACGAAGAAACAGAGACCATGATCCAGTAAGTCTCCTAGAGAAAGCGTAGATATGATACTGACTATTCTAGAATGAACAAAGTGATGTTCGGCGAAGGGATCTTCACGTCTCTTGGTGAGCTAGATTTCTCTTCTATTTGGAGGCCTTGCTCACCGCGACACAGGCGAGAGACATCGTCTTCAAAGGAAGATGCTCAACCCCGTATTCTCGATTGCGCATATGCGCCGTATGGGTCAGTTATGTGACCATAAAAAATCTGCGCTCTACTAACTAGAAAACTATAACAGTTCCCATCTTCTATGAGGTTAGCCGTCGCGTCCACAACACTTTCGTGCAGATCGCCAAGAGAGGCGGCGACCAGGAGGTGCGTCAACCGAGGAGGGCCAGGAATTCTATTTTCTCAGCTCTCGTCCCCTAGATCAACATTATCGACTGGATGACCCGTCTTGCTCTGGAACTCATCGGCCAAAGCGGACTTGGTTTCTCGTTTGACAGTCTTGCTGAAGGCACAGAGCCGCATCCCTACGGCATCGCCTCTAAGATGCTCGTGTCAGTCCTGAGGCTCGCTTTCTTGCAATATATGTACTCACGTCAAATCCAGTTCTATTGCATCAGAAGGCTCTCATTTTTCCGGTCTCCTTGCACCGATAGTTGCAAAATTCGAGCATCACCCTCGTCTAGGCCGATGGATCGTGGACCGCATCCCAGGGTTGGCACCCATGAGGTTTATTGTTGACACCCTGAACAAGACTGCGGAAGAGATCATTGCGGACAAGAAGAAGGCTATCTTGGGTGGCGACGATGCATTGAAGGATCAGATTGGAGAAGGAAACGATGTCATCAGCATTTTGAGTGCATCGATATTCTTATCTTTCAACAGCCTTGTTTACTGACGATTCCAATTTATGAAAAGTGAGGGCCAATATGTTCGTGCCGGAGGAAGAGAAGCTGTCTGAAAAGGAGCTTCATGGGCAGGTCACGTAGGTTTCCACACCGCTATTGCTCTCAATTCACCGTTCGCTAACGGACTTATGACTTCCTTTTCTGCAGTTCGCTCACGTTTGCAGCGACGGATACAACGTCGGGTGCTCTCACGCGTACCTTGCATCTTCTGGCGATGCATAAGGACGCCCAGGAGAAGGTCCGGAAGGAGATTCAAGAGGCTCGAAAAGAATGCGGCGGCGAAGATATCCCGTATGACACCCTCGTCCATCTTCCTTACCTCGACGCTGTCTGTCGCGAAACCCTACGCTTGTAAGCCTGCTTCGCCGACATCGATATTCCAGTTTGATTCACTAATATTTTGCTCTAGGTATCCTCCTCTCACTGTCATCAACAGAACGTACGTAGTCCTCTCCCTGGTGATCATTTGCGTAAAAACAAGAATTAACGCCGTTTCATGTTTCATGTAGCACTCGCGCAGACGTCATCCTCCCCCTCGGAAATCCTGTCAAAGGAATCGACGGCAAGGAGATCCACGAGCTAGAAATTCCCAACGGCACAGACGTGTTCATCTCCATCATCGCCTCTAACCGTAATCCGGAGTATTGGGGACCTGACGCCCTTGAGTGGAAGCCTGAGAGATGGCTCGGCACTCTTCCTCAGGCATTAGTCGACGCCCATATCCCGGGTATCTATTCGAATTTGTGTGTCGCCGTTTTTGTGTCTTTCCTGGGCATTTCTGATCTTGAAATAGGTTGACTTTCCTCGGAGGCGGTCGTGCTTGCATGTGAGTTGCGGTCCGCTCCTGGTTTCGCCTTTTTCATTTACTAATCTACTCTGAAACTCTAGCGGCTTCAAATTCTCGCAACTTGAAATGAGTACGTCTTGCCCTCTCACCTTTCTGCCGCCTCGCAACTAAATAAACCCTCTGCAGAGGCTGCCCTCGCACTCCTTCTGGAGGACCTGGAGTTCTCTCTTCCCACCGGCAAGGAAATCTACTGGCAGATGAATGCAATCACCGCCCCGAACACGGATCTGAATGGTAAAGTCCCTACCATGCCTTTGAAGGTTACCTACCTTGGCAAATAAACCCAACGGATAGGAAGTTTCGCGAGGGCGTGCACCGTGCTCGTGTCGGATAAACACTCTAGAAGACATTCAACTCATAGAATTAGAACACATATGCCTATCATGATTGCTCTCGCCATTCGTCGCTCGTTTACTACGTATTTAGCATTTCAGATTTACTGTAAGAGTACATTGATCCTTTCCTGCGGCGGTTCGTAAACCGAGATAGGGGCTGGGCGTCTCCGGGCCGCATGAACTTGGCGCCGATCCGGCTCTTTGTCTCTTACTACCACCTCCACTGACGTCTTGGACTAGAGCAGTTCACAAGGCGTTGTCGGAGGCCCTGTTCTGATCCTCCACCCAGATCAGCGAGCGCTCTCTCATGTCAATCATTGAAAACCTGACACTGCCTGTCTCTGTGATTGATCTCCCCTTCTTTGAAGTTTGTGGCACCGATTCCGTCAACCAGCTCATCTCCGAAAGCCTTCAAGTTTCATGTTGCGACGTTACGAGACCGGGTTGCCTCTGAAAAAATTTGTCCAACTTGGATGGAATTTGTGGGGGAAGGAGAACCTCTGAAGTTGTTCTGCCTTCTTCCTTTCCAGCGGTTGTGTGTGCTCTCGAGTGTCTAGTGATGAATGCGCACACAAAGTCGACCCGGCGCTTGATTATCTGTTCAAAGTCTCATCGCTTCCAGCTTGGATATCCCATTAATGAGGCCGGATGACTCGGAGGCACCCCTTCCTCGTCGATGGAAGTGCCTGTAACTGAGCCAAAGCCTCTCTCGAATCATTCTGTCTGTTGACTGGCACCCAATCGTCCTGACCCACCGTTTCTCGAAGCAGTCAAGTCCTATTTCGGTGTGCTCGATCGCTGGGGTATTTAGCTGCCAGCGAGCTCGATCAACAGACTCTGTGGTACGATCTTCCGTCCCGCCCGCAGACTTCATGTACGTGTCGCTGAAATGAAACGTCTGGACTTCTATTAACTGACTCACGATCCTACGTTTCTAGGCATCTTCTCTCAACCCGTCTCCTCAATCACCTTCCTGCTCGTGAACTCGAGGAGCTGGGCGGGCACGCGTACACCCCAAACCTCAATCTCATAATTGCTTTCGATGCGCTCAACGTCTTCGCCGTGGTCACCCTCTCCACCATCTTCCTCACCGCCTGGTTCTCCCGCCAAGTTCGGCGGGTCTCGACGTGGTTTTTATACATCTTTTCCTGGGCGATTTTCAGCCTTGGGTACCTCCTCATTCTTGGGAACCAGACGGGCCCGCCACCACGGCAAGGATTATGCTTTGTCCAAGCCATGATGATCTATGCGACACCTGCTTTGTGCGTAACTCTTTTCTTGTATGAGGTCAAGGTCTAGGATGTTGAACGCATTACATTTTGCAGCGCCTCCACTTCAATTGTTGTATTTGTATTGCAGGTGAGCTGTCCCGCGGCTCGCCACTTTGATGCCCCGCCGGCGCTAAAATGGCCCTCCCTAGATATTTATTGATATTAGACAAGCGCTAGTATCGGAACGCATTCATAAAGACCATGTCCCTGTGGTAAATATATGCGCTTTTTTTCTCAACAAATTAATCGGCTGACCATGTTTCTTGCCTCTTAGTTAATAGCTATCCCACCCGTTCTCTTCTTCGCTATAATTTCTGAGGTCCTATTTGTGAGTAAGCCATCCCTGATTCTTTCACCCCTACGTCTGATAATTGCCACTAGTTGGGCCTCAACGAACCCGAAACCATCGAACGCGACGTCTCAGGGATGTTTTGTCATCTTTCAATTCCACTACCGTACGATGTATTCCCTCACGCTAGATCCTCTATCTTGTTCTAAAAAAAATCTCAACAGGAGCAGAGTTACCGGAGTCATCGTCCTAATCAACATCCTAATCATGGTGATCCTTGGCGGTGAGCACTCTCTCTGGATAATTGTCATTTATCCACCCTGCCATTTATCCAGTACTAATCACGACCACAATCCGCCGCAACCGCGAAACCTGGCTCAACCTAAGGAGCAACAACGCTCACTCCTTCAACCTCGTCTTCCGCGTCTCGTTGTTCATCCTCGCGCCTGTAATTGCGACTGGGTCAGTCGTCTTCACTTTCATTTGTGATTTCGCTTGGCTAAACGTACGATGATTTCAGCATCGTGGTTGTCAACTTCCTTCCGCACGATAAAGTCAACATTTCAAAGGTCAATGTGACATATGCGATACGTACGCTTACTCCTTCGCTTTCTGAGGACCAATCGACTCATTCGACCCTGCAGTGCCAGCAACAGCAGGTCTGATATTTAGCAGTCAGCGCGTCAGTGAAACACTGCCAGTTCTCCTTTGCCCTTCCGCTGAACTAGGCTTTCAGGACATCCTAAGTGTCTGGATGTTTTGGCGTTCAAGCTCAGCCTCGAAGCCACCAGAGTACCCACCAACTGCTCGAGTTTGAGGTCGATTTTGCATTTTCATTCTTTACATGGCAATGTAGGTATACAGAAGTGTAGTAGATCCATAAGCATATATGCAGACCAAGGTGAGGAGGAGGAAAAAAAGCCGATGGGAGAGGCAAAAATGGGAAGGAGGGGAGAGATGAGGAAGAAGGAAAGGAAGTGTATAATATTAATTTTGGATTACGCAAATGTTGTGTTTTGTAGCTGTAAATTTGCTTTCCCTGTCAGCGGCTATGGAAGAAGGGAGGATGTTGTGAAGAAAGTAAGTGTCCCCTTCGACCCGTCAAAGCCTGACGTGGTCTTGAGGTGTTAGACGAGTCCGCTGCCCGCCATCTTGACCGTATCTCCTACGACGCGCACAACCTCTCCCCACGCGCGTCTAAAGAGGCCGCCCTCAACACCACCTGATGCTTGCAATCTCCGCCTCACAAGCTCAGCATTGCTTGCCGATGACGACGAGGCAGCCAAAACCGCCGTCGTGCCACCCGCAAACGTGTCCATCCCTATCAGTTTCCTCCTTCTCCTCATCCGCAGGACGAACGATATCAGCGGCACCAGCACGAACAGCACAAGGAACGTCGTCACCCGCGGGCCGGTGAGGTAAGGAGTTAGTGACGCCCGGATGAGCGCGTACGTGCTCGGAGCTGCGGCTGAACGCCCAGACACCTGGTGTGCGAGCTGTGCCTGCGGCAAGTTCGAGTACGCGGAGCTCGTGGAGGAGACGGTGCGGGGTTTTGAGCGAGGGCGGGCCGAACCGTTGCTGTGGCCGTTTGGCACGAGCGATTTGTCTCGGATCCGTGGGGTGGCGGTTTCGTTGGAGGACACGGAGGCGGAGGAGGAGGAGGCTTGGGTTAGGCTTGTTAGGCCTGAGGAGAGGCCGGCGGAGCGGTGCCCGCGAGGTGTCGCAGGGACGACGGTGTGCGTTGAGGTTGTGGATAGTGAGGACGATGAAGAGGAAGAGGAGGAAGGTGCGGGGGAATATGATCGAGGCGAAGAGAGTACTGAGGGTGGCTGAGAATCTGGTGGGGGTTTGAAGGATCGACGAGAGGACATCGTTTGGCTGTAGAGATTGCTTAGAGACTCTTTGAGGTGCTGAAAAGGGGTAGGAGTAAGTATTTGGCTTGGTAATTGGAGAAAAGGGATTCGAGAGGGCGAGCTAAACCGCTGCTGACTTCGTGTCCTAGTGGATACAGTCTTAATTCACAAGAAATAGGCATATTTGTGGCCTAATCTTGTGTGTTCATTGACGACTGTTTCGCGCAGATCGGAAGGGTGCAGCGAGCAGGGGCTTGGCAGCCTCTCGAATGCAGTGTAAAGGGACGCACCTCTCGCCGTTGTACGGGTAGCTCGCTTTCGTACTCCAAGAACTCCTTCGCGTACTCCCACTGCTCCACCTTCGGTAAAATGTGCAGGCAGTAGAGTTCCAGCACCTTCTCATACCCGTTCCCTTCCGCGTCCTCTTGCACATCCAACGAGTAGCGAGGTTCCCTGCGGGCGAGCCAATCCTCGATCATCACGCGGCCGACATCGGGGGCGTCCAGCTTGATACTGGAGTAGACCAAAGTGGTAAGGACAGCGGCAGGGAGGAATGCGGCGTTCACTGTGTTCTTAAAGGTCGTGCCATTGGACGGCGTGAAGAGCGAGAGCGACCGATTGTATATCGACGTGACGAAAGCTTGTGGGGGTTCAGCCAGCGAAGCTCTGAGGGACTCCGGTAACAACTCGCTCGACGCAGCTGGAGTAGCATAGACCGTCGAATCGAAGGTGATCCGTAGGATATCCCATTTCCTGCGGTGTTCGGACAGGGAATCGGGGTTGGTGGTTGGTGGTTTGAGGATTGAAAAGGCAGACTGAATGAGAGAGTAGGTTGTCGGCATGTCTTTCAGCACGAAGGCCCGTGTGGCGCGGCTGTACAGCGAGCGCAATGTCGCGCCTGTCGATGTCTGACCCATTGTGGGTGTCGAACCAAGCGCCACCGCCGGCTGCTTCGACGCTTTTAGGCCCGCCTTAAGCGGGATTTGTGCAGAGAATGGCGGCGTTGTAACTGTCGAGGTCGCCGTTGGCATCGAGGAGCAGTGAAATCAGGAGGCAAGGTATGTAATGAATTGCCGCAGAGCAAGGTCGGCAAAATGCAATTCACATGCACCCGATTGGAGCGCAGGTGCACGTGCCCTCAACATCGTTGCCCACGGAGCCAAGCACCTTCCTTCGTTGTTGGCCACGATGTCCACTGTCCATAATTGCTATCGCCTTATCGCCGTCCTGGCTATTCGAAGTTGTACGAACTCTTCTCCTTGAGCGTTTGCGAATCTCACTCCTTTTCGGCCATCCACAGGATGCATCCCCACTCGGTCTGCCCTCATGACTCGGCTTACCACTCAATTGCCTCGGATTGGCTCTGTCAGAGCTCGAAGCACCCCGGAACTGTCGGTTACAGTACTCTGAAGGTCTCTTGAACGATTGCCTTGCAACGAATGGACTTCGACCTTTATTAGATTTCATGACACACTGTGTCAGTCAGACTACGAAGCGAGCCAACCTTTCTATGTGAGAAAGGTGTCGTTCTTATGTTCTTCCTCATCTCAACTTGATGCGTTCATATTTTATCCAAGACGGCAGGACTCAAGACTGAGTACTGAACTCCCATACTCGCTGACAGGTCACAATTATCGCACGAAGTTGCTAGCATGTTCAGCGACGTCTGCCTCACCTTGCGCCGATGGATCAACATATTCTTCTTTCTTTTGGGAGAATTTCTATCTGTCTGGTTCTGGCCTCTTCTTTGCAGGATACATCCGCCATATGTTGCCACCAACTGGAGAATCCGCTTTCTTGGTGTATCTGTTCGACGGTCTTGTTGCTCCAGCAGCCGCACCAGAGTTTCGAAGTTTCTGGGTTAGTCGACATCTTCCTCTGCTTCGTAGAAGAATGCCCACCTAGCATATTCTGTCCATCATCTTCGAAAGTTCGCTACCGGAATGCTTCCTTTCCTCAGTATTCTCGGGCTGGAGATACACCATGCTTCTCGAGAATTTCGTTCACAACGAAGACAATATGCGTAAGTCCCCTCGGATTCAGCTGATCTTGGGCGCCGACGCCGCAGGGAGACAGTAAAACTCCCATTCAGTACAGTGAACATGGTGGCTGAATTTCAGAGATCATTGGCTCGAGGACAACGTCGGTGGCACGTCGGGTTTTCTTCCTTTCCATTCCTTGTACTTATTTTTCTTCGACGCTTTGACAAGCGATCTGCACTTTCTTACGTCAATTTCAGCTTGTTTCCAGAGCAATGCCCCTGGTGGTATGTGGTATGGTCATTCAATGTCGTGGAGAAATGATCGAGGTGAACCGATCGAACAGAACCCACCTCAAACTCCTAGAATGACAATTGCGTCCCGGTGAATCCAATAGCGCCCAAGTTGTGCCTCATTTTATGGAGTTGGCAGGTGTGTCGAACGGATGACAAGGCCAATGCATTCTGAAGAGAGCATAGCGACGTTGCGGTTGTGTCGCGGAGGTTGACGTTGAGCTGCCGGAGCAATTATCTCTCACTCACTAAGACACATCTTTCATGGTTTCTTCCTTGACATCCCCTCAGCATTAACCAGTCAACGTGAACACGCAGTCAGTCGTTGACAATTTCTGCCATGCAGAGTCTCGGTAATGAGGGGGAAGAGAATAATGCAAAGTCACGCGCCGCGCTCATGAGGATAGGCAGACATTCGGTTGGGTTAGCTTTCAGACAACCTTATTTGCGTCAGGGCCCGAATGGCACGAGAGGCGTTGCTGTTATGTACATAGACTCTGTCAACGTCTTCATTGGCAAATAATCGGACAATTATACTCCCCGCTGGTCCGTGTCGCTCTGGAAGTTCCAGGTTAGGACATCCTGGTTTTGGTGGCTGCGATACACATTGATCCGCCGATACTAGATATCAGAAAACGGTAGCTCAGGGACCGACGCACAGGCCAGGTTTTCGTATATAAAAGCACCCCCAGGACTGCCCACATTCTCCAATCGAAAGCCCACAAGCATCCGATTAACTCAACGAAATCGACTCACAATGCAATTCCGCACTGCTCTTGTTCCTCTCGCTCTCACAGCCCTTGCTGCCGCCACAACGACAGTCACGGTCACCACTCCTTCTGTAGGTGTCGCCCCCATCATCGTCGCGGTCGTGATTGCTTATTATCTCCTTGCCCAAGCCTCCGCTTCCGACCCCGATGGACCCCAATCAATGCGAAACTGGTCCCATTCAGTGCTGCAACTCAGTTCAGGCCGTACGCTTTTCGAGCTTCATCCAAGGGAAGCTTTGCACTTCTGACATACCCTCCACAAGCGAACGCGCCGGGTGGTCTCTTGGGCCTTCCGATTCTTGGCCCGCTCCTCGGCATCCTTGGCTTGGTTATCAATCCCATCAATGCAATAGTTGGCGTCACTTGTAGCCCAATTGACGTGATTGGAATTGGAGGCAATTCTTGCAGCGCTCAGCCCGTCTGCTGCCAGAACAACAGCTTTGTAAGTTTTCCCTGCTCTCCTACGTTGTGCAATATCCCATCAAACTGTTCTGGTAGAACGGGATCATCGCCATTGGCTGCACCCCCGTCAACCTCAATCTTTAATTACTCATCGAAATCTTTCTCGTCGCTCTCAACTCAAGACGTTCTTCAGGCTGCTACTGGTGCCCTACGACTTACGGGTGGCTTGGAGTTCAAAGAGATTGTAATTATAATTTGGTCGTATAAATATGGATGTCTTAACGTGGAAAAAAAATACGAACAGGCGGGGATCATTCGACATCGCTTATATTACATGAGCTCGAATGAGTTTCACCGATCATGGCAGTGTGGCGCACACTTCCCATTTAGGCCAATTCAAGGCACTGTTCCCTAACAGACCCCGCAGACGATTCTGGGATACCTGGGAATTCCCGGCCCCGTACGGTTTTAAACTTCATTCTTGTGGCGCTGCTGTAACCAGTTCAGAGACGACGTGTACTCTCCAGTCTCCAGAACACGCTGAGAAGTGAGTGTCATCGAACAGCCTCAGCTGGAAATAGGTAGTAAAATCCGCCGAATCCTTCAGTATCATCAATGCAGGGCAAAAAACCAACAACAAACGGCGAAATTGAGGTAGTTGTACTCTGGGTTTTCATCAAGGTCTTTGTCGACGCTTCAAGTTGCCGCGACGCTTCATGCATAAGGCTTCGTAAAACCTGTTGCATGGAACGGTGGGAAATTGGACAACCAAGACGCTGAGAAGCCCACTCACCATGCACGCCAAAGATCAGCATAGATGCCGCATTCGAGCGGTCTCTAGGCCTGAGTTCCGGGTCACGAGCCCGTTGTGCAAGCAATCGGAATTCCAGAGGCGTAAGACCGTCGTCGTCGTCCGGTTGTTCTGGAGCATCGGGTTCAAGTTCCATCGAGCCAACGGAGGTCGATGGTTGCCCGAACTGGTGTCCGGTGGGAGCAGGGTTTCCGGTCCCCGATACAGCCTCAATTGGATGAGGTTGTGCGGGAGCCTGCAAGGACAATGAGTCATAGTCATCGAGACGACTGCGAAAACCCCGTGGAACGAAGAATATCTCGTCCATCAGCTCAGAGACGAGGTTAGCAAACATTGTGATGCGTGGGGTTGCAGAGGCTCTGTGGTCCTTCATGAAGGACTGCAGCTTAGCGTTCGCATTTACGACCATTGCGAGGGAGGAGATAGGGGGTGAGGGTCTATTATGAGTCATGGAGCGGGCATCCTGGGCGGTGAAGGGAGGGAAAAAATCGTTCGGATCCGAGGGAGAGACGAGCTGGTCGCTTGATGCGGTCCAATACGTCCACGTTACTTGTGCGTTTTGGGGCGGCGAGGAGGTTTGGGTCTCGAAGTATCGACCTTGAGCGATTGGGAGCGTCTCGCCGTCGGGGAGTAAGCCTCGTGGATGGAGGATAACAACATCCCATTTAGGTCGGTCAAAGGGTGCTACTCCAACCTGTAGATGGCTCGTCAGAGAAAGTGGCCAGGGGGTAGAAACTGCGTACGTCTAGAGGCCGGGCCGGCCTGTCATTGAATTCATTGACTGTCCACTGCTGATTGGAGGTTCGTAGTGCACTGAGCATGGCGCGAGCGTCGTCCACGGCTGGGACAATGCAGAAAGTTCCGTAAACGTCCCACTGGACGTGGTAGGTCGCTTCCACTGTCGTGCACTGAATTGCGTGTCAACGGTTCACAAGAGGGATCTACTCACGAAGAATACCGTTAATGATGCTATCCAAGTCGAAAGTCTGGAAGGACGAATGATGAAGGCGCTGTTGGGTAAGAAGCTCTTCCTGATCACGGTCAATGTGTGTGTGCGTGAATAATCCGAGGCACTCACGACGTTCGCTTTGCGCCGATCGTCCTCCCGAACGGTGTTGATTATATGCGCCGCCTGCATATCGACGCGGCGAGAACCTGTCAGGAACGACCGCTGGTCGCAAGCTAGAAGGCGATAACGGAGGATCTTGTGTTCTTGGGTTCGCGGTGGGAGGACTGGCTGTCGCCTCCTGCGGTGGATGGCGGTACCAGTCCAGGTGCCAGGTTGGGGACAGGGGGAAGTTGCTTGGAAGCCGGAATCGTTATACGCCATTGCTTTCCGTAGGCGCCAGCTTCCCGACGGGCGTTAGCCATATCAGACTGCAATACATAAAGCTCAGTGCTGATCAAGAGGTGCAGAGAGTTTGGGAATTGGAAACACCGCGCACGAGACCGACGCACTGTGCGGCAACTTCCGTCACCACATATGGGATCTACCGATCATGCCACTACCACCTTAACCCTCCCGCCCCGCATCTCCTAGCACCGAGTGAGCCTGCGCCGCTCTATCCCGCCTTCTCTAAAGCTCTTGAAGCTCTTATGGTGCCGGACTCAACACCTGCGTTCGTTGCCTAGGACAGTCAAGCACGTAGCGATACCCGCCCTATTGCGACCCAACGACACATAGGTAGACACCCGCGCCGCTGCTCCCTTCCGTGTACATGAAAATGTTATTCTTTCATCAAATTTCCAAAGTCCCTGGTGCATCGCGCCTTCGAGCTTGCAACTACGCCGTATTTCTCAACCTTCCGCTGCTCGTCCAACAGACTACTTGAGCTCGATCCGTCGAGATTCCCCTCTGTCTTGTGATCGCAAACACATGAACCAGGATTGGCCATGCCTCCCGCTCCACCCCGACTATTCTGTCCAGGCTCGCTCCCTGCCTGCTTCTGCAAACCTGCTCTTTCGATCTGCCACATGGTAAGAGAGATCTGTACCCCCGAATTCCATTAAATAATCGTTTAGTCGGTCTGATCTTCGGGTCCTTAGAGCTTCGCGGCGTACCCTGAGCTGCTGGACGATCGCGATGTCGGGTAACTGGCCCTTGGCGCGGCCTCTTGCCTCTTTCGGTCAAGCGAAGCTTCGAATCAAGGCGACTGGCAGCACGAAAAGGCGCGCTTTCGACGCTGGTTTCTCGGCTCTTTACGCTACTGTCGTCGAGCATGGCCAGCTTGGTTGACAGATGCGAGGGGAACAATTGATGTTCGCTTATGGCCTTGCCTCAGCCCTCTTTGTTCGGGTCCCTGGGGTACCAACCCTGGCTCTCGCTGACATAAGCCACAAACTCGGCCTTTTCCCATCTTTGGAAGTAGTGCGCGAGCGTCAACAGAGCGTCAATGTCGGGCGCCTGCGCACACCTCTTCCGAGTGAGGGGTAAAGCCATTATATAAACTTGGCTCCGTAAATATAAGAAGTGCCAAAAATAATTACTCGGTCAATGATATTCTCAGCGACCGTTGAATAGTGGCATACCTGAGATACCAGGGAATGCAGTGGCGGTCAAGCACACACAGAGTTGGGCGGCGCTAAACTTTGTGATAGATATTTCATCCCTCGCAGCTAACAACACATTGTGTGCTTACTCCGTCAGATTTTATCGACACTTTCCGCCACCGGTCAACTGAGTGCTGAGGCGCAATGACATTTCCTCACATGCTTGACTGGCTTATCATTACTTCGACCATACCTGTGGTTGATAAAGAAAATATAATAATAAACAGTGCTAGGGGACAAAAAAGTGAAATAGGAAACTCAGCCAAAATACCTTTACTTATGGGAAGCAGCCAGCATTGCGAACTACCATGGACTCATGACAAGGAGCCGACATTCATCCACCCTGAAGTTAGCGCACGATCTCTCATGACATCATCCCGCCCTTCCTCTGGACAGCGGCGCCGACACACTAAAATTGTCCCTGACTGATTGCCGGGCAAGTCCCCGCCCCAGCCATAGGACAGGCTGGCTAGAATACATTGGATCCTCTGCAAACTTTCGGATATTCACCTTCTGAAAGTGTGTGCCATGGCACGTAATTTTTTGGCAAGAAACAAGCGCGGGATAGCCCGAAACGGGACTACAGACCCCAGGTACCCACTCCGTCACAATTGATGGCAGGACCGAATAAGCGAAATGACAAGACGTCCATCACAACTGACTTTGGCAAACGAAGCTGGCCATGCTCGACGACAGTATACGCGTATCGTCCTGCTGAAAGGTCATGCGCATCAGTAGGAGTTCTAGATCCATCAGGGGGTGCAGAGAAAGTAACTTGAAGGCGCCTCTCTCCTAACCCTTTCAACTCGTTTTCGGGAGATAACTATTTCTTGCGTCCTGCTCCCTGGCACCCCCCACGAGCATATTTCTGGTCAAGTAGCCAAAGCACCCCAGGCTCATCTATCCGAATTCCGTAACGACATGCCACTTCGATTCCGGGGTATCTGGGCAACATACGGCACCGTACTACGGCCTTGTAGTTCATTCCTGTGGCGCTGCTGTAACCAGTTTAGGGACAACGTGTACTCTCAAGTCTCCAGAACACGCCCCAAGAATGTCGTCGAACAGCCTCAGCTGGAGATAGGCAGTAAAATCATAACGTTGTTGACCGAACAAATTACAGCAGGCGCTGTTCAACGAGGCCATAGACGCGCAATTGAGCTTGCTGTAAGTGTACCGCGCTGCGTTCCAGCCGTCCAAAAAAAAACCGTTATCGGTGCTCTGAACGCGCGCCAATTGTGAATGCGGCGCTCTGACTCGGATCCACCGAGAGATACGGTTCACCTTGCGCAGTCTTCACGATAATGAAATGTACTACAGATAGCCAGAAATAAACGCCTTGTATGTCCGTCGAAGACGATATCTGAAGAGTCAACTTGAAAGATAGGGGCACCCTTCCTTTTTGGACTGCGACCGACCCTTATGTTCATCATCACGTTCCACGACCAAGCGCTTTTGTCTAGGCACATTTTCCGACGACGACCAGCAGCCAGCCAGCCTCTCTGCTCTATGACACATACCTAACCGATTTCCACCAGAAGGAAAAGAAGAGATAAATTCTTTTTTCCTGACGTGTCATACATAATCAGTTCCTCCGTCAAAGTGGTGATCAGACTCTGAGAACCCACCAACGTGTTATCCATGAGGTAGGCCCACGCTCAAATGAAGGCAAAGAGACCAACTTACACAGAACATGTGTAGGTAAAACATGGTTCTTTGACACCGCCCTTTCCTGTATCGGAGGGCTGCGCTTTGTCGTATCTACGCGCCCGATTTGCCTCGTTGTCAATCTCGTTGGGGTTTAAATAACCTCGTCCTTTCCGACTCCCATGTCTCATCGCGCTCCTTTGATTCTTCCACTTCTCGGCTTTTCAAGCTTTAACCCTCATACCTGAAGTCTCCTACGCGCCCCACCCTCTACGTCTCCCCAACGCAACAAAAACATGGAAGCTCATGAAGTGCTCGGTGTCCCAAAGGACGCCTCAGAGGAACAGTTTCGAAGAGCATACAAGGCTCTCGTACGCGTCATTCTATCTCTCCTACATCTCAGACGTTGACCTCCTCTAACGTTAGGCAAGAAAATGGCATCCTGACCGCCAGCTAGACAATAGCGAAGAAGCAACCGCAAAATTCGTCGAGGTATGTCCCATTATCGGCTCATATCCTGTTCCCGTTCTCAATCCCTATCGAAAGATCAACAAAGCCTACAAGACAATGGCCCGCAATCTACGACGCGCCCGCCGAGCAGCAGAAGGTGCTCCCTCAACCACCAATACTCCCGAGAGCTCCGTCTCTGGCTCGCCCCCGGCTACACCAGAATCTTTCTCCTCCAGTCTACCTGAAGAATCGACGCGTTCTTCGACATCTCGGCCGAACAGCCCCACCCCAAACCCTAGGACTTCCCAATTCACGTCACCTTATTCCTCAACAAGCTCAGAGCACCCTTCTCCCTCGTCCTCCTTCCCAGGCGATAGCAACGCCGGTCCGCAAGAGCGAGGGCGATCTTCCTCTCGCAGCAACGTTCATCTGCCAGAGGACCCTTCATCAGCGGACATGCCACACCACTACGATAATTATAACCACTCTGCAGCTGGATCATCCTCATCTTCGCCGTCGTCCTCGCACAAGCCTCCTCGCACAAGATTACGCAAACAGTCGAAAGTGAGGAACTGCAGGCCCGATCCCGTCACAGGCGACTACACCCCAAAAGCATCGCGGCGGCCACCACCCGCATCAGCCTCAGCGTCGGCAGAATCCTTTCACGTAGAGCACGACCGCGACCCTGACCTCGTGGTGGGCGAGACCCTGTATCCCGTCCGCTCGATCTTACGTGGTGCCGGTGCCGACGCACCAAAGCGGTGGGTGCACGTCCTGAACATGACCCTCGAGGAGATCTACCTGGGCAAGACGTTCCATTTCCGGGTCGTGCGCTACAGGCGCAACGGGAAGAAGAGCGTCGTGCCGCTGGAGGTGCATGTGCCGCCTGGGAGTCGGGGAGGGACCGAGATCGTCGTCGAGGATGCGGGTAACGAGCGGAAGGACGGTTCGTGGCAGGCGGTGGTATTCCAGGTCAAGGAGGTGAAGCACGAGAGGTTCCGCCGCGTGCACGATGACTTGCTCTTGGAGGTCCGCCTGCCGTGGGTTGATAGTCTGAACGACGAGGTCGGCGAGGTGTACCTCCAAGGCGTCGATGGGGTGGACCATGTGTTCAAGGTCGACTATCGCCGCCATCATCTTCTGAGTGGGACGACTGTCATTCCTGATGCGGGGATGCCATCACGCAGCGGTGTTGGACGAGGACGGATTGTCGTTCGGTAAGCTTTTGCGTTCATTCATTCGTCGCCTTTGCTAATCCCTATGTCCGTCCAGATGGGAAATCTCCTCGCCTTCGTCCTCCTGGGGCGCTCTCAAGCATGTGTTGAGGTTCAAAGGTTGAATGCAGGCACCGAACGGGAGAGGGATGGCGAAAAATAAGCTACAATTGCATCGGCTAGTCCGATTAATCGATCCCTAGGGCTTCTTTATCTTTGCATGGGTAATTGGTTGAAATATGGGTCATATGGTGTCATTAATGAAGATAGAAAATGATATTAGTGCATGATAATACCCTCGACCGCCCTGCAGTCGATTAATGAAGGATTTCTCGAGTCTCAATGCAATGGTCCAGTCGACGGCTCGAATTCCCTCATTGCACGATGCAATCGTTCCTGGCACGCCGATGAGCTCTCCACATTTCTTCCTGGATACGTCTCTGGAGCTCTTCCCTTTCTCTCTCTGCTCGCTCAGCAGCTTCCTGGGCTTGCCTTGCGAGCTGCTGACGCTGACGCTCTTGCTCCTCCGCTGCCCGTTGTGCTGCCTCCCGGGCCAATCGTTGTTGTTCTTGCAGCTGCCGTGCGGCTTCTTGCCTTTGTCGCTCTGCCTCCTCTGCGACTCGCCTCGCCTCAGCCGCGGCTCGTGCCATTTCTTCTTGGCGCCTCCTCGCCTCCGCTTCTAACCTACGACGATTTTCTTCTTGCTGTCTTCTGAGAGCCTCTGCATATGACAGAATTAGCTCAAGCATATGCGACTCGTACAGACGACATGCCTTCCATTTCTCGCTTGCTCCTTTCCAGTTCCTCCTGATGGCGTCTCTCAGCCTCTTTAGCTGCCTCATCCTTGCAAGCATCCGCTGCAGATGTCTGTTCCAAGCTCTTATGTTCGATGACCAGCTCTCTCTGGAGGTCAAGAACGACCGACCCGGCATGGTTGCTAACGATATGCCTCAGCACCTCGTGCGCAGAATCGCGCGTACCGTAGTGTCTCAGCATCTTTGCGCCTGCGTCCAACACAGGCTTGAAGCAGAGCTCCTCAGTCGCCAACTCCCTTTCGCGTGCCTCGGCGATCGATGCGTTGACCGACCCCCACATGTTTGTCATGACGACAACGTTCTTCAGGGTGCGCTCGCCGCAGATCTTGCGAAACATCTTGAAGTTCTTGCGCGACACGCCACTCATGCGGACGTCGGAGATGCGGTGGATGTATATGACGCCCGCGAGCGTCTTCCCTTCCTTGTACCTGCGGTGGCAATAAAGTAAGCGCCCATTACCATATCGGGACTATCCGGACACAGTACGCACGCCGAAGTCAAATAATCTGCGATGGTCCTCAGAATATCAAGATCAGTGCGCGTTGTGTCATCAAATCCTGGAGTATCGACCAGCCGTACTGGATGACCATCGAGTTGAAAGGTGCCCGTCATGCAGGCATGCTCTGTGGTCGATCCAAGACCTTGACCGACGAGGAAATTGCTACCACTGGCGACGTTGACGAACTAAATGATGGCATTTAGACTCAGAAAAATAATAATATAAAACCCGTGTCTCACAGTTGTTTTTCCGCTGCCGGTAGGCCCCATGACTCTGTTATGGTCGTCAGTGAAGACACAAACTGAAGAGCCGATGGAACGTTGGCCGAACTCACGCAACAACGAGCTCCCCTGTGTCCATGTTCGCGAAATTTATGGGAGATTGAGCTTTCGTGAAGTCAACCTTGGGGACTAGGCTGGCTGCTGTATGGCGCTCTCTCCCCTCTGCCTTTATGCGACCTCACCTCTTGGTTCACATTAACCGCAGTGCAGGGGCATGGAATCCTCAAGGCCGTGACCAATGAATCACAGAACAAAGTACACCCTTCACAGTCGTACATGCACATAAATGAAGTGAAAACCGAGGACGACTATCACCTTCGTGCATGCTGGGGAGTCGAAGCGCGGTCATATTTAGCGCCGGTGACAAGAAGTAGCCAGGGGTGCTTCTGACTGGAAATCAACGGGGAGCAAGGCAGGATCGGTGGAACTCTGGCAGAGCTTGACGAAGATCGCTGCGACTCTTGTGAATTACTTCTTGGGTACAGTACTCCCATGATGATGGGTAACAACTTTCACTGCACCGTGCAGCAGCAAGTTCGCTTGGAGTTGTTTAAACTCTTCCTCCCGCGCACGTTAGGCCACATCTTCCCCATCGGCTGCATATCCCTTCTGCGCTTCTCCATTTCTTCTTTCATTTCCAGAGTACGTCGAATATACTCTTCCCTCTGTTCTTGGATTAAACGCTCTGCTTCTTTCCTTCGTTGTCTCTCTCGCCCCCGCTGTTCTTCAAGTTGGATTAACCATTCTGTCTGTTGCCTCTCTTGTCTTTCTCGTTCAAAATTCTCTGCCATTAGTTGTGCTCTTGCCCTGACTAATCGTTGGGATTGATTCTCGAACGTCAACGCGCGCATAGACGAGCATAGGAAACGCATACCTTCTGTCAATCTCTTCTCCGCCTGCACTTTGCTCTTGACTGCGGCATCCTCATCTCTGGAGACGCCTCGATCCACGTTACTTAAATCGAGTATAGTGATGTATGTCCAGACGTACGAAGGCATGATTCTTTCTTCGTGCACAGCAGAAACCAGGGTACTGACTCTTGGAAATCTGGTAACTCGAGATGAGAGCAACTTGTTGGCGAATGATGATAGTAGGATCTTTGGTTCATATATCCTTTTACCCAGCCGTATCCACAGCCGAACCAAGAACGTGTCTTCCGCAAGGTACTTGTCAGCGACTGCGAAGCAGTGGCAAACAAGTACACCTTCGAGCGAGGCATGAAACCTTATACACATTCGCGAAACTAATCACAATTGACTTCTTATCAATCCTCTTCAGACTTCGCCGGCGCCATCTTTAGCGCCGGTGCATCACAAGACAAGTCGAGAAAGGAATGGCATCGGTTTATTCATAAAAATAGCTGAGACGTGCTAAGGAGCGTGAACTGATATTTAATACCAGATAGAAGAACGAAGGTGAAGAGGAAGGCGGCGTTAAGCACGCAAAAAAGGTCAGAACCTTAGAGAACGAGGTTAGCAAAGCGCACAACGTGAAGGCAGCAGAAACGTACTTGGCATACGTATAGGAAGATCCATACTGCCGAGTGTGGTTCTGGACAGAAAGGGATGATTGTTGGGAAGGAGCGGTGGTTCTGCGAGAGGCTGATGAAGGCAGTGGTCGGGGCTGCCGAGAAACATTGTGACAATGGTGCACTACCCTATCGGCGGGATAGTGCTGCCGCACGGAGCGTGGGTGAAGTGGCCTGTGGACAGGCGAACCAGCCGGTGCAGAGGGCGCAGGAGACGGAGGAAGTCGGGGTGCAGAAGGGCGCCGTTTCGGACGCTGGCTGAGACCGGGCGTCGGCGGAAGGCTCTTCGTTGACAGGCACTGCGTCGAGGGCTCGTAAGCGACCTTCAGGCCATATGTGGCGGCCGGGACAACCTTAGCCTCAGCCATAGCTTGCTGCAACTCGATCAGCCGTTGCCGGTGAGCCTCGAGAGCCTTCTGCGCCTTGAATCTGACGTCTGAGGCGCGTCGCGTCAGGAAGACGTGGTTCTTGACCATGGTGCGGGCCATGGAGCCGGTCACAAAGTAGGTTCCTTGGCACTCAAATCCGCGGAAGCCACCTTGGCAGTTGTACCTCCCTTCGGCTGCTTGAGGTGGGTTGGGAAAGAGACAAGTTGGTACGTCGCATTTGTTGTGGAGGGAGGAGGGCCAGTTCGGCGGCAAGTGGACCGTGGGCTTCTTCTCTTTCTTGGAGAAGCGGAAAACTTTACCTGGAATGGGGTCGAAGGGTATAAGCTGCCGTCAAGGCATAGAAAAAAGGTTACTCACTAAAGCCAAACATGGTGAATAGGCAGAGAAGAGGGCAGGAGAAGATAAGTGTTAGGACTGTGTCGAACAATCAAGATGAATTTATAGGTCGTGAGGCCTGAGGACTGAGGCGTTAAGGAACGTGTGGCTCCTGAAAATAATGGGAGCGTCGTGGGCCACTCCGCCACTTTTATATGAGACAGCAAAATGGTGGCAGAAAAAGCGGCCACAATTTCACCCAGGCCCACCGCAATGGACAAAGCTGAGAGACAAAGCAAGGATTAGCGGCCTCCCAACTCTCCTTGTCGCGACAAAGGATCATTCCCGAGGTTCTATGAGCACCTCGTACTTGTTTTCGTTCTCCAAAGGTCATTTAAGAGCTTCAAGGAAGTACATGAAGCACAACACCTCGACGAAAAGCAGGCAAGAATGCAAAGAATGCTGAGGCCGCTATTAGTAGCCGAACTTGCGAAAATCGCTGCGGAGTGGAATTCCTTTCGGAACCAAAAGAACAATGAGAGAAAGCCGACTAGTTTGACCGTAATTGGTGCGTTTCACCAGATGTCCAGACCGCGCGAGCATGCTGAGAATTCGAGGTGGCTTGGTCGACAGTGACTAGTGAAGACGGACTGGTGCACGTTTTGCACATGCCAAGACGATACACAAGGGTACTGGACACAAGTTAGATCCAGAGTGGCTAGCTTTTGCTTGAACAATTGAGCTGATTCTATTTCTTGGCTTGCAGCTGGGAGACTCTGGGAGAGTACACTACGGGCATTTGCGCATAAAAGCGGTGTCGAAATTGCAATCTCAAATTAGAAATAACATTGTCCCCAAAAGCGGTCGCTAAATTTCAAATTTCTTCGAGCTCACAGTATGCAAGAAAACCTGCCTTTTTAGACACCGCAATTATTTCAAATTCTATCCTCATGTTCTCGTCGAGGAGATGGTGAAGAGTCCAAGTACCCAGAGATAGGAAAAGCTCCTTTAACAGTGGTCACAGGTCCTCAAGACCATTAATTCGGGGCGGAACAACCAAAAATTGGGTAGAATTGACCAATCAAATTGCTGGATTGAGCTCTCTCTTTCGGTGAAAAACCTTACTGGGGAAAATCAATGACATGTCCTTGGCAGCTGCCTGTCAACTTTTGAAATAAAATCCATAAGTGGCGCCAAGGTGACATTTGAAATAAAAGCGCTGCAGAAAATACAGTCGATATCGCAGATCTTATTTCGAATTCCATCGAGATTTTCTTGGCGAAGTCACTGGGACTAAATTTCAAATAAAATCAGCATAAAATCAAAATATCACCGTCGATTGTATGCGCAAATGCCCGCAGTGAGTAATGATTATGGAGAGGACTGATGTCGTCGTGACTGGCCAGCCAACAGTTCTTGAGGCGGCACGGGAGATGCCGATAACTCTTTCGAGTCACCTTCAACAAGACTCCAGAGCTCCATGGCTAAGGAATTCTGTCGCGATTCGTTCTAAAGGTCGTTTTCTCTTCTCATAATCTGTTCTCAAATTCTCAGATGGATTTATCTAAGATGTAGGACAATTCGGGCTTTCTACGCTGATGGCGGACAAACCACGTCAAAGGCGAAAGATGTTATCCAGGAAACCTCCTACTGCACCGAAAAGACCTCCCCTGCGCTTTCGACCCGCTCTCTGTACTTCGACCAGACGGAACTTAAGTGCGGAGATTTGCGCTGCAGAGTTTGATGTCGTATCGTTCAAGTGCTTTTGGAGAACCTCCATCTGCTCGTTGTGCTTCTGAGCCGCTTGCTGGGTGTTGAGCTGCGACTGCTCGATAAATTGGTGCATGCGTGTCTCCATCTGTTCTTTCTCTGCCTTGTATTGGGACACGAGACCTGCGGCGTCTGACTGGACACGGTTCATTTCTGCCTGAAGTTTCTTTGTTTCGATTTCGAGTTCCCTTTTGGTTTCTTCGTCCTTGGTCCTGATTGCCTCTACAGAAAGACCAAACCAGTCAACCCGAAGCCTTTTAGAGATTATTGGAAAACCAACCTTCCAAGTCCTCCTGAAGTTCTCGCATCTCTTTCTTGTGCTTCTCCATCAGCCGCATGAGCTCCTTGTTGAGCTCTGCTCCTGCGGCTGTCTGCGAGATGTCCTTGTGCTCATCTACCAGCTCGCGCTGGATTTGAAGAGAGAGAGGGTGATTGTCGATGATGTGGCGAAGTATTAGGTGCGCCGACTCCTCCGTGTTCTCGTGGCGCAGCAACTGAGCGCCTTTCTGAAGGACTGGCTGAAAGAATACATCTCGGGAGGCCAGCTCGGCTTCACGGGCCTCGCCAATCTCGCGACTGACTTCGCCCCACATGTTGGTGACAATGACGACGTTCTCGAGAGTAGATTCTCCGCAGAGCTCTCGGAACATCCTGAAATTGCGGGTGGAGATGCCTCCCATCCTGAAATCGGAGATGCGATGGATGTAAATGACACCGGCTAGTTTCTTGCCGTTCTCGTACCTGGCCAACAATCTTGAATACTCATTACAGATTGCGAGGACCATGCACTTACGTTGTGGCGAGGAAAAGACCGATCATGCGAAGAATGTCGGCGTCGCTCTTGGTGGTGTCGTCGAATCCCGGTGTGTCGATCAAAGTCACCGTTCGTCCTTCCAGCCCGAATGGTTCCGCGACTTGAACTACATTGGTGCAAGACATCAAGCCTCTTCCGACTCGAAGGCTGGAGCCGCTAGCTAGATTGATGAACTGTAAATTGCTCATTAAATTTAAAGGTAACCGCTCAACACACGCAGCCTGGTACGTACAGTTGTCTTTCCACTTCCTGTCGCTCCCATCACACTAATCAGAAAGATCGTCAGGTCGGCCCCGACAGCTCATGCACAAACGTACGCGATAGCAACATCGGAATCGTCCTCGACGAGTGACTTTAACGCAAATCAGGTATCTGAACTGCGCAGACCAGTACGCACTTACATGGGCACGTTGGGTCGTTGAACTGGACCAGGATCTATTCGAACGGTCCTCATCAGTTGCACCGCTGAAGGCAATGCAACGAACACGTACGAGATCTGGACAGTCTGTCCTTCCGGCAGCTGGTGGATAGAGACGACTCTAGGGTCGGGTCTGGGGGCAGAGACGACTGTGTTGTACCGCATACTGACTTGGTGAGGGTCTCTTCGCTCAGTTCAGATATATATAAGAACGAGATGACTTATATCTGTCTTGCAGTCACCTCAAGACGGTTTCACACCCAACAGATCAGCACAACCCCGAATACAGATCAACGTGCTTGTGCAGTATCCTGTCTTGCGGTTCTCGTTCATTCCACTCGGCGGACCAGCTCAGATCCTTCTCCAATCTTTCGGAACCTTCACAGAATGCTTCTTGATCGCCGTTTGGTTTGCGTACTTGGGTGAGTAACGCCAGCGTCTAATAATCGGGATACTTGCGACAACCTTAGGGCTCATACCGTAATACAACCTTCCTATCGCAGTCTTACCTCTGCGAAAGCACTCCAGTTCTATATGTACATGCCTCACCCTTCGATCGCTCACTTCGCACTATCGAAATGAGGCCACAATAGTTTACTGCACTATGCAGATGAGGCTATCCCTTTCCGCCTGCCTCCGCCGTGCCTCCTCTATCCTCCGCTGAAGCTCTCGCCTTTCACGTTCGGCTCTCTCAGCGGCACACTTTACTTCCCATTCGAGCTCCTTGCGCCGACGCTCGTGCTCCTCCCAAGCACGTCGCGCCTGTTCTCGTGCCCTCTCCTCTTCCTCTCGAATACGCCTCTCTTGCTCCTCTCGTTGGCGTCTGATCTCCTCCGCGATACGCCGCGCTTCTGCTTCGACCCTTTCTGCCTCTTCGCGGCGTTTACGAGTCTCTTCTTCGATTCTTCGCCTGTCTTCCTCCTCCTTTCTCTTTAAAGCCTCTGCAAGACATAGCATAAGGATTAAATTCAAATAGACGTATTTGATTCGTACCTTCCATTTCTCTCTGAATTCTCTGCATCTCTTCTTGGTGACGCCGCTCAGCTTCTTTGGCCATTTCGTCTATACATGCATCTCCGGCTCCAGTCTTCTCCAGGTCTTTGTGCTCATCTACCAGCTCCTTCTGAATGTCCAAAACGACGGGCCCACCGTGGTTTGCAAGAATATGCCTCAGTACATCGTGCGCAGACTCGCGGGTGCCGGCATGCCTAAGCATCTTTGCACCAGCCTCAAGGACGGGCTTGAAGCACAGTTCTTCGTTTGCCAGTTCCGCTTCACGAGCTTCTGCGATGGATCGTTCGATCGACCCCCACATGTTGGTCATGATGACCACGTTTTTCAAAGTGCTCTCGCCGCACACTTTGCGGAACATCCTGAAGTTCTTGCGTGAAATGCCGCTCATGCGCGTGTCGGTGATGCGGTGGATGTAGATGACCCCGGAGAGGGTCTTCCCTACTTTGTATCTGGGTCGACGGAAGGTAAGTGCCAGTGACTTGTTGGGCAGTATCTCCTTACGCTGATGTCAAGTAGTCGGCTATTGTCTTCAGAATGTCGAAGTCTGAACGCGTCGTATCGTCGAAACCGGGTGTGTCCACGAGTCGTACTGGACGGTCATCCACTCGGAACGTGTTGGTCATCTTGACATCCTCTGTGCACGACTGCAAGCCTTGGCCAACGACGAAGTCGCTCTCACTCGCGGTATTGATGAACTAGGACATGTCAAAATACGAAGTTTAGCAGCACTAAATCAGGAGGACAAGCACTCACTGAGGTCTTGCCACTACCAGTTGCCCCCATGATTCTGATGCGTAGGTTAGATCATTCCTATTGCTTTTACTGGACGGATTTTTTTCACTTACGCTATTGTGAAGTCTAATTCATCCATAGTTGGGCTCTGTATGCGAATGAGCGGAAGGCAATGGTGGAGGGGAGTTGAACGAAGGGTAGCTACAACCCTTCGTTTATATTTCCGTGTACCCATGCACAGCACTCATACAGCATGTCATCCGCAAGGTCCCCGCACACCAAGCACAGGTTGCACAGGTTTGACTTCGGCAGAACAGCCCTCCGACCATGCTATCTGATAAGCGCCTGTGGAAACAAAAGAATTGAGCCTGCACGTGGGCGTTATAAGCACTCTCTCCAGCTGAAGGCAAAATTGTAGACGTTTTTTAAAAAAACCCACAGCTGCGCCAATACTTACAGTAAGCATCCTCGTTAGGCAGGATGATGATGGGGCTTGCTATTCGCGGTCGTGGTCGGTGGGGCCTGTGAGGTTTCTCGTCGCTAACCTGCCCTTTTGGGGTGGGATGGGAAAAGTCGCTCCTCTATTTTCAGGACACAGTGAGTGGGGTGACTCACACGTATCCAGCGGTTGACGTCAGCAGAGGCGCACATGTGGAGATTTGGAGAAACGTCTACATTTTTGCCGTTAGCTGTCAGCATTCTTGAATTTCTTCCATGAAAGTCAGCTTTCGGTCTTCAGTTATGAGGCACTCTCCGTGCATGTCATTTATTCGCGCCATAATACACAATTCCGTTCTGATCCATTGATATTCTAGGCGGCCTTGTCAACGACTTTCTAAGCGAACTGACTCGCTAATCGGCGGAAAATATGAGCACATGATTAGTGGATACCGAATATGCTATCGATAGCACGTCCGAGCTTCGTAAAGAAACCTCCAGACGACTTTGCCCCAGCTCTCTGCAGTTCTTCCAATCGGGCCTCGAGTCTGGCCCTCTCAGAAGAGGAAGACGACGAGGTGTCCTCCAGCTGCTTCCGCAGGCTGAGCAGCTCGCGATTGTGTCCCTCAGCCGCTCTCTCCTGGTCACGGCGGGCTTGCTCTGTAAGCTCGCTCATGCGCTGCTCCATGCGCACCTTGTCTTGGCTATATTCGGACTTGAGTTTCTCGGCGTCAGACTGGACGCGGTTCATTTCTGCTTGGAGCTTCTTCGTTTCTATCTCGAGCTCGCGTCTGTATTCTTCGTCTTTGCTGTTGATCGCCTCTGTTGAAAAGATAAGCGAATCACTTTATCTCCGAGTAATTGTGAGTTACCTTTCATCTCTTCCTGGAGCTGTTTCATCTCCTTCTCGTGCTTCTGGATCTGCAGCATGAGCTCCCTGTTGAGCTCGGCTCCAGCGGCTGTCTGGGAAATATCCTTCTTTTGATCCACCAGCTCGCGCTGAATCTGAAGCGTCAGGGGATGATTTTCGATGATGTGTCGAAGAATGAGATGCGCCGACTCTTGCGTATGTTCGTGGCGCAACATTATCGCGCCTTTCTGAAGTACTGGCTGGAAGAATATATCTTCACTAGCGAGTTCGGCCTCGCGGGCCTCGCCGACGTCCTGGCTGACTTGACCCCACATATTGGTGACGATGGCGACGTTCTTGAGGGTGGAATCTCCACAGAGCTCTCTAAACATCTTGAAATTTCGAGTGGAGATTCCCCCCATTCTGAAGTCGGAGATACGATGTATATAGATGACCCCCGCCAATTTCTTGCCGTTTTGGTACCTAAAAGGCAGCTTTCAGCGAGAAGGTATGAATAAGAGAATTTTACCGGTTCGCTGACGTTGCTGCGAGGAAAAGGCCAATCATCCGGAGAATATCGGCATCGCTCCTAGTCGTGTCGTCGAATCCAGGAGTATCGATGAGAGTAACAGTCCTTCCTTCCAGCAAGAATGGCTCTGCGACTTGAACCACGCTCGTGCAAGACTTCAGCCCCCTTCCGATTCGAAGATCAGAGCCGCTAGCCTGGTTGATGAACTGGGATTTATTTTTATTATGGGCTGTAATAAGTTGGATAGGCTACGGCTTACAGTCGTCTTTCCGCTTCCTGTCGCCCCCATCACGCTGATCATGAAGATCGTCAGAACAGTTCATAGGTCTATTAGCCGACAACGCACGCAATAACGACATCAGAATCGCCCTCAATCACAGCCTTTCGAATTGAAAACCCCGCGTCAGCGACCTGAGACGTTCGTATTACGCGTTTAGTGTACTCACTTCTGCACTAGCTGACGTAGACTGGGTCCACAAGCTGCGGTATTAGATCGTTTTAGAACCGGGGTCGTCCACAGAGCAAGAGAAAGTCACCCACGCAGCCTGAGGACTCCGTCCGTTGGTGTGATTAATCGCGACTTGGTGAGATGGGTAGGACATCTTAGTGAGGCGTGCGCGTGAGAATTATTTATCACAGAATGTTGAGGGTTTTATATACCTCGAGGTGGCCTCACGTACTCACAGATCGTCACGCCGCAGCTGTGAAGCACCATGCATCAATCCTCACGCCACAGAACACAGGTGCACTGCTGTGCCGTGCCGTAAACGCCGCCGAAATCGATGCACATCATACACATCCTATTCAAGGTAGATGTATTGTGAAGGACGGCCCTCAAGAATATGGAGCGGCTCCACTTAGTATGCAGTAATCAAGGCTGTTAAATAAAGTTAGATTCGTCTTCACTCTTTCCGATGTCCAGTCTTTCAAGGCGACGAAGTGATGGGCTAAGCAACTTTAAAGAACGCAGAATGCAGACCAGGTGTAATTGTCATGTGTATTGAGTTGAATCTATCACCAAAAAAAAGTCTCGAAATCCATCCCCTTGTCAGCTGGCATTAGGCGCCCAAGCAGCCCCTATCCGTCCCATCAAGAGGTATTTGATTTTGATGTGATGGCCAAACAATCGACGCCTTGCCCCCGCATCAGCTGGTTGAACGAAACCGACATCTAAATCCTCTTATCCGAATCGTGGGTTCTGACGCCGCGATGCTCTATTCGGCTTGAAGCACTAAGGACGAATGTGAATGTTCTTTCGATCCTAACGTCACTTGTTTACCTTCACTCGTCACCAACTCGTCACTATGGATCGGTCGGTGGCCTCGCGTAAACGAAACATTTCCAGCGTGGCCGACGGTGCTGGGGGCGAGCACACAGGCAAAGAATCCGGTGGAAAGCGTCAGAACATCGACGGACCCAATCTCAGCGGCACAGAGCACCGATCGAACAGTGTCCTTGCGGACAACGGAGGGATCGCGTCGCAGACATCCAAACAGGCTGCAGAGCCCACTTTTCTGGCCTATCCGGACCTCGCGAACTCCAAACCCAGCCAGGTCCCCTTCCAGCAGCCCTCCCAGCTCATCACGTTCTCGTACACCCCCGAACACGTGCAGGAGTTCACCGACTCCGCCTTGCGGTACTTCGCCGACCCGCCGCTTGGAGCGAGCCTCGCATATGGATATGAACTGTGGAACAGGAAACCAGACACACGAAGGAGGATCGACGCGCTCTTGCAGGCGGTGTCGAGGGTGAGGAAGGACCCGGCTCGGCCGCTGCCCGAGATTGGGGTGGTTTCGTGGAGGGGTGTCATGACCAAGTGAGTAGGTGGCTTGTGCTCGTGGCTCGTTCGCTTATGGCAGGGTTGTTGACGCTCTTGTTCGAGGAAGGATCTTGACTGCGCCGTATGAAAACCGTGAGGGCTGGGATCTCAATGTGATGTACCACAATGGGACGCTATACCTCGAGGAGCACGCCTCAGAGGAACGTCTGAACGAGAAGTGCGTCTTTGTTATATCAACGCGTGTTTTGGTGCGCAGAGTGTGCTAATGTCTTATCTAGAAACAACATGAATGCTAGACAGCGGTCTCAGACGTACTATGGCTACGCCTTTGAGTCTTACTGCACGTCGGAAGCTCCGGCGGGCAAAGGACCTAGGAAAGGCGCGTACCCTGGCGCGCCATCGGGCTGGGGAGGCGATGTGAACACCAATGTCCAGTGGTGCAGCGTTGTTCGGACAAAGCTCGGAGATACGCGTATGATCATCGGCGGAGAGGTGGACTGTGTTCGAGGTAGCGCTCTCCTTATTCCCGAATTCCGGCGTTGGGGAATCTTAGGCTTTATGCAGGAAAATACACGGGGCAGACGGACACCTTCGTGGAATTGAAGACGTCGCTCACGATACGTGGTCAGCAAGATGAGGCGAGATTCGAAAGGTATGATTGGACGTCGATTTGACTTTCGCGCTCACATAGCTGACTGGGGGTAAATCGCCTCTTATCAGGAAACTGCTCAAGTTCTATTTCCAGTCGTTCTTACTTGGGGTACCGGTATGTAGGATTCCACGACGTGCTTGGTCTTCTCGCGCCATTAACGCCCCGTAATTCCGGATGTAGGAGATTGTGGTCGGATTTCGGACACCTGCCGGGGTTGTGACGACGGTGCAGTCGTTCAAGACGATTCAGCTGCCCCGGCTCGTTCGTGGCAAACCGGACGCATGGGACCCTCTTGTGTGCCTCGACTGGGGACAGCGAGTTTTGACGTTTCTCAAGGACGTTGCCCGAACACGGCCGCAAGACGAAAATAGGCATTCTATCCCAGTATGGAGAGTGAGGTTCGTGCCTGGGTCAGGGCTCAACGTAGAAGAGCTCAATCGCGCCGGCGTCGAGGACGTGGAGAACGGCGAAGACCGCGTCGGGTTCCTCCCCCGATGGTACTGGGAAGAAATTGACGCCAACACACCTCCAACACACGCAGAGCAGGCGGAAGCGACAACAGCGCGGGTGCTCAACTTGGCGAGTGCGGGATGGCAGATATGACACGGGGTGACACTCCGCATGGATCCATTTACACGTCGCTGGAGCACCAGACGGCAGACGGACGGATTTGTCGAAGTGTTCGCGCAGGAACACCGTCTGCGTGATCTGGCAGCAGTTGCATCATCCTTTGCACACTTTACAGCCTTGAGGTCACTTTACCGAGTCATCTGATACTAGATCTTGGAATACCCAGATTGACTCCGGGTTGTAGAGGAGACCGTCGGAGTATTTTGCACCCGGGGTGGGGCATGGCCGGAGGAGGAGGGGGAGGCGTTCTGTAGGCGCCTGTAGGTCTGTATGTACGCCAGAGGAGCGCCAATTGGAGTGATATGATCGGACAGACAAAATCGAGTGGAAAAGCATTTTCGCGCGTGACGTGACGGATTCATTTTGCAAGGGGTGTGACCAGCTGAGGATTTTAAAGCCGAAACCCGGAGAATGCCGATACGCGTCGTCGCGTTTCTCGCAGGGCTCAGGACGCCCCAAGTCCCTCTCTCACCACAGACACCACAACGCGCTCGGCCCCACAGCCCCCGTCCTCGCCGTCCCCAACAGCGACCAGCTGGCTGTCCACCACCCTCCTCCTGCTGACCACAACACACGCGTAAATGGCGACTCCGTCGTCCTCAGCCACGTCCCCGTCTCCACCCATGCCTTATCTCCATCATGCGCCCGGAGCCCAGCAGGCCCCTCAACCAGCCCCCACAGACACCGTCGAGCGAGAGCAGAGAAAGAAGGCCGTGCAGAAGTTCCTGGCAAGGGCAGAGGTGGCCATGGTGAGTGCCTTTTCTCTGTCCGACGCGTCCGGCATAGTGGTGGCTCCGACGTGATGCTGTCGGCGGCCCTTGTGGACGCTCTCCGCGCAGTCCTTTGGCCTGTGGGCTCGACGCCCGTATCAGATGTCGGCGTTGCCCACACCCTCCTGTGCCCGAATGTGAAACCTATAACCCCTCTTACTCAACATTCCCACAGGTTACTCGCGCATTGAGGGCGCGTCTATCCTATGCCTCGTACAAGGCTACACACAATATTCCTCATGTTCCGCTGCGCGATTTGGAGGCCCAGAGCCAGAGCCAAGCAGCCTCGTTCACCCGTACAATTGCTGCCAAACGCAAGGCTGTTGGTGCAACCCACCACCATAGCACCCCAAGCATACCGGGCCCCAGTAGCTCAGGCACAGGCGCAGGCAGCCTGAGGCGAGGCGGATCAGGGTCCATGGCACCTCCTGCATCCACCTCTTCTCCTCGGACACACGCCTCGTCCATCCATGGCACCACCGCTTACTCCGGGTATCCCGAAGTCGCGTCGGGGCTTCGAAACGCGAGCCAAGTTCCGAATCTTTACTCCTCCATTCTCGCGCCCCCTCCTACCAAGCAAGGGCGCACTGTCCATAATCCCAACGACCCGCCCGTACCAGCGCCATCGCGGCCTCACGAATCACCGCGATCACGTACCGTCAAGGCATCGCCACGGAATGACCCAGCCCGTCAACAGGCGAAGAACAAGCAACCGAGCAAGAGCACGAAAGCGCCCCCGTCTCCAAATAGGCGACGAACCAAAGGCGGTTCGGTCGACAAGGGGAAGAAGAAGCAAAAACAAGACGACATGGACGTCGATGTTGATGGCGAAAGGGACTTGAAAGCCGCCGCCACTTTGACGTCTCTCCTGCTGCACAACAGGCCATCAATTGCAGGCAGTGCATCTTCACCTAGGTCAAGTATTGATGGATCCGATGTTGGCTCAGTGCACTCGTATTCACATTTCGCTCAATCATCAACTCGGACATCTGCCACCCATCCTCCTGCTCCTTTATCCGCCGCCCCCTCTTCCTCGACCATTATTGTTGAACCTCCTTCCAGAACACAGACTCCGCCACCTCCAGGCAGCGGAAACAAGCAGCAGACCACACCGCGTGCTGCGCCGACAGACAATGAGGCTGCAAACTTGATGTTGTTCCTTGCAACGTCGCCGTCTCCTGCGCGACCTACCAACAAGGACTCGAGGGATATGGCAGCCTATAGAGCTCTTGGAGGAGGTGCTACTGCACTACGCTCGAAGGGAAGGGTTCTTTTCCCTTCTACGGCCGCTGGCGATCCTGCTCCTTCAAGACAAGATGAAGCTTCAGCGGGCACAGCAGCCACCTCCTATAGAACACCAGCTTTGGCCAGGGGTGGCGAAAGCAGCTTTGCCTCTAGCATATCGAGTATAGCTGGTGAACTCGGAGGATCGAAGAGCGGCAGTCCTGCCCCTCAAAACGCGTCGACAGCACCGTCAACCTCTGCTCCCGGATTCGCGTCTAGCTCTGCTCCCTCCCTCCTACCCCCAGCCCACGTCCCTCTCCCGTCGGCCCCGACAAGCCCGGCTGGAAGGAAGGACTCGACATCGAGCCCTCGACCCACCGTTGTCGGGGTTCCATGTGGCGGCGGTAATCCGGGGGGCCCACTTGATTTTAATATCAA
>CACVBS010000079.1:623235-642663 GCA_902728275.1 Cyclocybe aegerita
TTCATTAACGCCTCGCCTTCGCCGTCGAGGGGGGCTCATGGGGGCTACGGACCGGGTGGTGCGGTTGCGAGTGCCCACAAGTCCAACCTGGGTCTTCGGGCCGACGTTGGGCGGAAGCTCTTTGAAGAAGAGCAGATGCGACATGCGCACGCGTTGCAGGCTGCTGCTGCTGCGGCGGCGGCGGCGGGTATCGGCAGTCCAGGGCGTGCGCCGAGGCAGGAGGAGCGTGCGCTCGGTGCTGGGATCGATTTGGTCCAGCAGAGTTGACCGGGTCGGTGACGGGTGTGAATTGCCTTGTGTGGTTTTCGCCCGCCTCAGAATGAATGCACGAAATGAATGAATGCAGGAAACTTGAAGATGACCATAGACTGTTTTCTCTCTCCGTTTCTCTTTCTTTTCACCGTTTTGAAACGCCGTATCCGCTTCCTCTTCTCATCTCTTTTTGTCTGTCTGTTGTACTAATCAAGGGATCCGTCAACAACACATGCAACAACTGTACCACCAGCCAATTCGTCTCGCATTCAGCCCCTGTCTTCAACAACGACCGCCTTCCTACTGTCCTCTTAGCCATCATCTTCCGATATTCTACCCGTCTACCCGCATCAACTCTACCTTGTATTTCCACCGAACCGTCCACCCGCCCTGGGCAGCGGCAAGACTTCGAAATGAAACGACGCCAACGGACTCCCGAGCACCAACGTTTCCCAAATTTCATCTTATATATTTCTCCCGCTTTGTTTTCTTACACACCTACCAAACATATCCACGATTCGTGATGATGTATACGCTCTCTTGTCACTCAACAGCGACCCCTTTTCAATGGGGATGGACGGTTTTCTCTTCCTCTCCCTCTCTCCCTGTTTATTAACCCTGATCTTGTGTCGTCTCTGCCTCCTGTTTGTTGTCCAACACAATATCTATTCGCCCTGCCTCCTCCACCGACCAGCCAATCACGACCTCACAAATCTTCTTTATGCCTCTCTTTTTTGTTCTTTCCCTGATGCCTTCACCTCGTTCTTTTTTATGCCCTTCCTCAGATCGCAAAGTCGCATCTTTTTATCTCCTGTTGAACGATATCGTGTCGTTTATGCTATTCCTTACTTATTCGTCGCGCATATGTCGTTATCCGTGTTGTTCTGTTTCCCCCTTTTTTCTCCCCTCTCGTCCGTAGGCCTGAGTCTGATTCATGGTGAATGCGTTCGCGATGAGTCTGCTTTGTTTGTGTTCCGTTTCTCTGTATTTTTACTAATTCTATCCGTGTTTTCCGATCTGGATGTTTTTTTTTGTTTTCATCTTCTTCGTACATGTCATTATCCAGGTCGAGAGCGCGGTGCCTCTGTCATTCCTGAGAATATGAGAAGCTGTTGAGTCGGGGGAGTCTTAATTTAAATAATGAGCAACCTGACTAGAACCTCTTTATCTTATTTCTCGGCCATCCAGACCCCTTGTGTTCTCGAGCGACTCTTCGTCGCGCTCTGGACTTCCCTGAAGACGTCTAAATGCGACCCTTGCGGGGCTTGGTGAGTAACTCCATAAGGCAGCCGTGCCCATTCCAAGACGCAGCACGCGGTGTTAGCCGGTGGTTGAACCTGCCCTGTATTTCGAACCGCAGTTGCTTCCGTCGCCTGTGTTCCTAACCACCTCCTCTGTCTTGGCTACACCTGCGTCACAATGAGTCTGTGATACCACTACACCTCACTTGACATCACCCTTGACGATAATTTCACGATTTCTCTGGATTTCAACGACAATGACAACGATCATCTACGCGAACCCCGCTTTCTATGTGTTCCTAGTGACTTTTACGGCCTTTATCCTTCTGTATGGCATCCATCTAGACTTCCATTCATTTGAGAGGCTTACCTAGGCGTTTCGTATGGCAGACTATTGACAACGCTGTCGATCCCACTTGTGTCCAGCTTTTACTTCCTGTACACTTCACAGGCCAATGGAGTACGGTTTGGGATGTGGGGATGGTGCTTGGACTCAGATGGGACTTGTTCTTCACCTCTTCAGTGCGTATCAGCTGCCTATATGTATCGTTCTGCAGAGCCAGGAATTAACTACCGATATTCTTAGACTGGGATACACCTGGGAACCAGAAATAGCCATACCAATCACCAAAGCCCTAGTCTTCTATCCTATCTGTTCGTCTTCTCCGATTCTCAAGAGCCTGTCCGTATGAAGCTGACTGAATCCGGGCTACAGCGGTCATTTTTACATTTTTCACGATGGCATCGCTGATGCCTGTCCTTTGCGCCCGGAACGCTCGGAGTGACAAGATATTCGACATCTTTGCATGGCTTTCCTTCGGGACATCTGCTCTGGCATTCTTCTTCATGATTGGCATGTTCGATACGGCGAGAAAGAGGTTCGAGAGGCGAGGGTTTGATGCAAGTTTTGGCAACCTAGTGAGTTTCATTGCCATAGTGTTAGCGGACATTTGACTGACTGGCATTAGCCTTGGATGTCTCTGTCAGCCACGCTGCTACTTCTCGGAGTTTCCATTAGTCCGTTCTTCTTCACGCCGCCTCCTAAGCCCAAGCCGATTGAGAGCCAACGCAGGCGACGCCCAAGAGAACATGACCTCGAGCGAGGCCGAGAGAAGTCGAGGAGAAGAGAGATTTCGAGGCGACCGACGGACCACACGCGATAAAGGAGCTCGAAGCCATGTACTGATACGTCTTTATTTAGTTCCCGACACGGCTACCCCTTCTATGTGTATTTTTGTATTTTTAAGAATGTGATATGTCTTCGACCAACGTTTCGATCCACGAATTTAGGAAATCCAAAGGAAATCTCGAACCGCGACCTCAGTGCCTCAAGTCCTGTTGAACGATCTCTGTACCGAGGGATTGGACCTCCTCTACGGACCATGTAAAATTTATTCATGATTTCTTGAAGAGCTTTCAAACGTTCGACGAATCGACGAATCCTCGCAAGTGTGCAGTGAGGTGCCCACGAGCCAATTACAGTCAGATCAATTACCATAAGCTCTGACCCAAACCGTGACCACATCGGCATAGATGACTCAAGCTGGGCGCTTTCCGATTGCAATCATCTCTCTTTCTCGTTCTCTCGTCTCACCATGACATCCTACCTACGTAGCTGGCTCTACACCGGAACATCGGCAGCAGAACAGGCCCCAAGTCAGGTTCAAGTGCCCAGCTTGAACACGATTTCTCCGCAAGCGTCCGACGACGAAGACGATGGTGGTGACACCGAGACGGAGAAGGATAACGACGTCCCGCCTGCGTTCCCTGCTCTGAACAGCGCGCAGAGGGTCCAAACTTCAAGGACCCCAAAGATCTTGACAGACTCGCAGCTGATGCCGCCGCCACCTTTCCCTTCTCTCGCTGTGCGACAGCCTGGCGTCCCATCGACACGAGGTAATTCGCTGGCTGTCCCACCTAGCACGACGAAGCCACCTCCGAAACCGAGCAAGAAGAGCGGGAAGGTCGCTCTTGCGCCAGGACATAGTCCACTAGATTGGGCGGCCTTGAAGACCTCCGGGGCGGATCTGAGGGTGAGCGTGATGACACTAGGTTGATTTCCACGTTGTAATCTAACCCGTGGTGTCTCCAGGGAGTTGACTCCTTGATGCGCATACCACCGTCGGTGCTCAAGCAGCACAACAAGCGCGACGATGCTTGGTCCGCCTTCAACGGCAAGGTGTATAATATTACACCATATCTGCCGTTCCACCCTGGAGGAGAGAAGGAGTTAATGCGCGTTGCAGGCCGAGATGGGACGAAGCTTTTCGGTAAGTGGGACATGTAACTTCTTCGGCTGCCTTCATAACTCTAATGGTCCGTCTAGCTTCGACGCATGGTTGGGTCAATGTCGACTTTATGCTCGATGCCAGCCTCGTCGGATTCCTTGTTCCCGAACCCTCGTCTTAGAGCCACCTAGATCTTCGTGGCCCCCCGATCTTGCTTTCGATGACGTTCTAGAGGTGACTTGAAAGCAATGCAACATTTAATATCATACAACTAGTCTTACAACAATCTGCAGATACCCTACCCTACTCATCTATTGATGAAATACTTATAATAGCTGGTTTAATGCGAATCACTCCTGTGCTGCTGTTAGTGTGCTCTTCTGGTTCTGGTTGATATGAAATGCTGTCTGCGTGATGGGTTTTGTCTGCACTTTCTTTGGCAAAGAGTGCAAACATGCTTTCAGACATTCCACGGAGCTGGATGAACTGCACAATATTATGGCCTTTGTGGACATGTTGTGCAATTTGGATTGGATGGCATGGTATACCCTTGGTGTGTTCTTCAGAATTGTGCTTGACTTGTGGCCAACAGGACTCACAAGTTTATGAGGTAGAATTGTCTTTCCTTTGTTATCTCCATGATTCACATGGATGATGAGATCACCCTGTGGTGGCCAGTGCTTTTCTGCTGCATACAGTGCTTCTGCAATATCTTGAGGTGTTGCATCAGGCTTGAGATTTGCCATTGTGAATTCAATCAGCCGTTTTGAGATGCAACATATCTCCAAAGACAATTTCTTGTTGGATTTGTGATCTGCAGAGTCTGTACTTACATTTTCCCTGACAATTCCTCTTATATATCAGCCATTTGGATGAAGTTTAAAACCACCCACCTGGACAGGCCCCATTTTGAGGCAGTTTCATCATCCACTTCAAATACACATTCCATTATTCCTATTTCGGGCAAGCCAAGCTTTGCAAACCATAACCCAGGAACATTATGGCATGGTAGAGTCACTTGAGGAGCTTGCTCTGCATCTTGTTCAGCAACCAGAATTGAATTTTGTGATTGGGATTGATCCCTGCTATCTTGCATATATGTCTCATGTGTGTGATATCCAGTTCTTTCCAAGGATGAGGCATATTTCTCATGAGGACTTGGTGACTGTGATATTGAGTAACCCATTTGTTGTTGTTCTTCATAAGGATAAGCATTTTGCCAAGGATCTCTGGAAATATATAGTCCTCGAGGAGGGTGTGTTTTCGGAAGTCTATGACGTGACCGCCGAGGAGATGGTGTCCGCGAGTAAGAGCGAGAACGAGAGCGAGAATAAGAGCGAGAACGCTGTCGACCTGTGGCATAAGGCTTGTATGGTCCCCGAGGAGCAGGTGAAGCGGAACGCCTTGATCTCTCGTCATCAAGTCGACGTGTTCGTCCTCTATCAGTAGAATCATCTCTTCGCCTGCTAGTCTTGTTGTAGGAAGGACGACGTCGGTCATTGTCCTGTCGTCCTTTGCCATAGCGCGGAGACTCCAACGACGACCGTCGGTCCTGTCTATCTGTGTGAAAGGAACGCTCTGAGGCTGGTCGGCTGGAGCTTGGTTCGCCATAATGCAACGACACTGGAGACGTTTGGCGTGCAGGACGGTGCAAAGATGGCTCTGCCATTGGTGTGGCTGCTAATAACGAGCCACGGGGCAGACGCTCATGATAGTAAGGATCATAGTGTCGGTCGCGAGCGAAAGACGAGTGATGTGTTGAAGTAGGTGACGGCGATCGAGTACGTCTGGAACTCGATGGAGATGCATGATGGCGTGTTTCAGGACGTTGCGGGCTCGGTGTATATCGCAGCGATGGAAGGTATCGACCAGACGTTGGAGAAAGGATGGTATCGTGACGTCGAAGACCAGCTTCTGGGATCGCGAGCGGGGATCGAGCTGTAGCGTGTTTAGGGTCCGCGAAAGTAGACGAAGATGCA
This sequence comes from Cyclocybe aegerita, assembly GCA_902728275.1. Lineage (NCBI taxonomy): Eukaryota > Fungi > Basidiomycota > Agaricomycetes > Agaricales > Hemipholiotaceae > Cyclocybe > Cyclocybe aegerita. The sequence goes on from CACVBS010000079.1 coordinate 628,936, forward strand.
TATGCAGATGTAGGCTGACGTTCCCAGCTTGCCTTTCGCATTGCACGAGGAGCCGATGGTGGGGTCTCGTTCGGCGCTGAAAATGAACCGGTGCCACCTTTCGGGCCTGCTTGTGCACGGAGCTCCATCCCAAGGTTGGACATAGTTCCACCAAACGAGGATATGTCGTCGCTTGTGAGGATCTGTGGAAGCTCGCCTGGGCTCAGAGGGTTGGTAGCCGTTTTGGAAGAGCGACCTCCCGCGTTTCGTAGAACGAGAGGTGCCAGAAGACCACGGACGCCGTTGGCCGATAGTGGCTCAGACAACTCGCCTTCTTCGCTCGGGGAACGGGGACCGCTGCCCAGGTTGGCTGTATCCGAGTTGTTCGAGGTGCTTGGGTGCGATCTGAGGTTCTTTTGCTCTACAGTGCTGGAAGACGGGGCTGTCGCTGAAGGTGGGGGAGAAGTGTGGCTGACTTGATTGGTAATTTGGCCTGCATCTTGCGAGGGCCCATGAGTCGACAGCTTCTCGCTTCCACTGTCTTTTCCAGTGCCGCTGTTGGATATAATGCTTGTCAAGGTCGCCTTTCCCTGGTTATCCTAAAGAAGGACGGTCCAGCTAACTTGGGATAGAAAACAAACAGGTGGCAGTCACGTACCAAAGTTGTGCACTCCTCGATTAGCCCCGATCTGACAGACGGCTCAGAATCCCATTTAGCGCCCATAATGACACCATCTTCACTTCTGGAAGAACCTGCAGTCATATCTTCGTCCTGGTTCGTAGTCGCCCGAGGATATAATACGGCATTAACGTCCGGAGGCAGATGTGAAGCTCGAGGCGAGGTGACCCCCACACGTTCCAGCAAAGTCTTCTCCACGTTTCCGGCTTCCGCGTCTTCCACATCTTCATCTTCACCTTCCAAGTTATCGGGATTGGAGAGGCCGAGACGGCTGAAAATAGATGCCTTACGAGAGTGGGATCTCTGGCGAGACGAACTCCCGTCGTGACTGGAATTACTAGACGCATCGCTGTCGTATCCTGCACTCCGTCTAGTGCTTTTCCACTTATTATGGTGTTTTGGAGAACTCTTCACTTGTGCCGGGGGTTCGTACCCTGGTCTTGTCCAGGACTTGTTGGGAAATACTTTGGGCCCTATGCGGGCTTGAAGATCGGCCATACCCGAGTTGAGAATGCTGACTCGGAGTAGATGGGTTTTCAAGGAAAACGGACGAGAAGAAAGAGTAAAATCAGAGAGTGCGGAGGTTCATGGGGGTTGTCGATGTTGGTAATAGTGAAACGCGAGGTCAAGCTGTTGGACTAGACTCTTGAGTCTTCAGCTTCAGCGATGGTTGAGGGCAGCGGTTGCCGTATTTAGTCAGGCTGATGGACTACTGATGACATCATCCGTGTGCCATAGGTGCAACCGCGGCCCAGCGCGGTCCGCGACATGTTGTTCAACAGTCTCAACGTTCAACGGTGACCCGTCTCGATTCTGCAACTTTCAACACCAAGCGCCCGACTCCCTACCGACCTTTTCGACATAGGAGAGGCATACCTTATGGATCTCGTGTTCTCATGAAGAGGAAAAATTGGGCTGCCTAAAAGGTGAGCTGAACACGCAGGATCAATCGTGTTAACTAAGACTCAGAGGAGTAATGACATTGTAGGTGGCCAAAGACAGCAAAGGAGTGAACGTTGCGTATTCCTTTGAATCAGCGACATTCTTGCGTGAATCGAAGGCGTCCATCTATACTTTCTGCATGCCTACGTCACGGCAGACTTTGGCATCTCATGATTACGAAGGCTGGGCACTTGAGGCTCCAGAAGCGCGCAGACTTAAAGCGTTATGTTCGTTGGTGGTAAGGGGTATTCTATTATTTCTGGAATTTCTTAGTATTGCGGCTCTTTCCTGGACCAACAGCATACATCATAGCACGTCGACGGGCTAGGCAGAGGTGGCAGCCAAGGTGAGATAGAGCTGCAATAAGAGTAGAGGGAAAGCCCAACGAAAGCAGTCTTGTGGAGGCAACGCAAAATTCCGCCTGCGAAACCAACGATCTAATCAAGCAGATAGATCTTATGCGTCTTACGTCGTATGCATGAGTGACGGATGAGGACAAAGGTGCAGTCGACTGTCGACCTCAGAGATCAAGGCCGGTGTACAACACACATTAATGGTGAGGCCGCAGCCATTGTCGCGGATGTTTTGGCTATTGCTCCTCGATGCGAAGGTAGAAGTCGCGAAACGGAGATACGAAGCGTCTTCTTTTCAATTCGAGGGCTTCCAGGTATTTTAGACTTTGAAACCCTGTTATTGCGAGTACTTACATACCTTATGGAAATACAGATCAACCTGGCGTGCTTGGATTCAAATACAACTTTTGTTGCAAATCGCGAGGCAGAACGATTATTGAAGAACCCTTTTTACGGAAGCTTGCGTTTTGGAACCGCGATCTGCGGTGCCTTCCTGTACCTTCCTCGGCCTCCTCCCCTGACCTCGGCCGAGGAGAATAGCACAAGTACTTTTGAATGCAAATTTCTCAGCTCCCCCGGGTCTCTACTCTGCTTCTGTGCAGTCTGCATCCGGCAATTATTCACAAGAAACTCGCCGTGCGATGCAGCAGGATACAGCGAACGACAGGCGACATCGCCCCTCATCGTTCACTTCATTGCTACTTCTAGGTACAGGATTGTCGGCCCCTGTCGTCCTCGGCACAGCAATTGATCGTGATCGAAGACGAGCGCTAGAGCGATTTTCTTCGGTGCCTCAAGTTTGTTGCGACTGCCTTCCGATGCCACCATTTCCGTCTCTGAAAATCCTACGGTCGTAAGTAAATGGCACAGTTCCTGAACGTGAAATTTCTACCCGTGCCTTTCGGTACACCACCTGCTTCAGTTTAGCCACAACCTCGAGCATATCCTGGAGGTTCATTCCTGACGAAGCTGACTGTAGGTCTCTAAACGGTTCTTAGCCCATAATTATTATTCATCGACCCCACTTAGCCTCGTGATAAAGTCTTGTGGACTCGACTTCTTTCCTTCTGCTGCGCTGACGTCGACGTATCCATTTGACATCGCCGATCACCCGCAAGCGGTGTACCTCTCGCGAGCAGTCGACGTTGCCCTGGAACCAGTAAGACTATAGAATAATTGGTATACATATGGATGCCCATATGCCGCAGATCGCGACTTTTTAAAATCCGTCCCCTCTTGCCTCCGGATTTGTATGACTGTTATCCGTGGAGCACCTTATAGAGAGCTGGTCTTTCTTTATCACCCACGTCCTCCGACTTTCGGTCCTTTTCTTCTTCTTTTTACTCTTAACCCTTCACGAAGCCTGCTGGCTCCGAATTACTACCTGGAACTTTCTCCGTTTTGCCGACTCCTACTGTGCCCGTCCCTCTCTTCGCCCACTGTCATTTCTTGGATTCCTTCCTTCGTTGGTGCTCATCGTCTAACCGGATAATCGCATATACCAAGCATATCAAGCATTAGGATGTCTGCGCAGAACGATAGTACCTCCCCAATCGTGGACGGGGGTGAGTCTGCGCTCTTGCTACGCATTTCTTCTCACCAATCCTTCATTATCTCAAGTTACGCACCAACCGTATATCCCATATATTGTCGCCTTCGACATCATCCATATCGCTGGTCTTATTATCATTGGATCGACCGTCCTGACAGCATGGCTATCCCCGCGTATCCGGCGAGGTCCTATGTGGTTTATGTTCGAAATCGCCTGGCTTAGCGCCCCGATCGGACATCTTCTCCTTCTCGGCCAACAGACGGGTCCACCGCCTTCTACGGGCTATTGTTTATTTCAAGCAACGTTCGTCTATGGGACACCAGTGTTGTAAGCATTTATTTGTCCTCGGTTCTCCGTGCGCATTCATTGAACAGCCCCTAGCTACGCCTGGTATGCGTGTTCCTTTATGCTTCATGTGGGCTCTCCGACGTCTTTCGTTATTATTGGGGCGTATACTGACATCGATGTACATAGGTGTATCTATCTCTTCGACGGACAATGGGCGGATATGCTGCAATGCCCAAGAAATATTCTGCGTTGGTATGTGATAGATTTCTCTCGAGTCTCATGCGAGAATGCAGCCGTTTACACTGCGTCCTAGTTTCACATTCTTCCGTGTTCCGTTTTCTTCCTCATAGTTTTGGAAGTGGTGATTGTAAGATGGCCCTCGCTCGATACTCAGCAAACGATTGACCATGCGTGTAGTACGGGCTGCTCCACAAGTCGTCAGTCGAAAGAGACCCATCGGGGATGTATTGCAATATTCGCGATCGTCTACCGTACGTTACTTCTTCATTTTTTCGATCAGCGCTTTTCCTCACTCTTCCGGCGTATTTGAACAGAAATAAAATCACCGCTGGTTTCAGCATAGTGCCAATTATTCCCCTCTTAGTTATTGAAGGTAGGCTAATCTGGATCCTATCTTCTACAAGTTATCTTACAGTCGTTCATAGTCCTTGTGTACCGCGCCATTCGTCATCATACCTGGCGAGAAGCCGGGAAGACGAACTGGCGGAATGCCGATCATCTCACTCCCGAAGTCGTCATGCGGGTGCTGATCTTCGGAGTGTGCCCGATAGGGGCGCTGATGTGAGTTATTCAGTTTCGGCTCTCGGGCTCACCGAAGCGACTGAACGTTGTGAATCACTCAGCATCGGAATCCTTCAGTACTTTGCATGGGATACTGACCATGGCGGCGCTGAACTGAACCTTGGATTGGCAATGCGTGAGTACGCCCCCAAAACTACGTATAGGGATATGGATACGAACTGACACGCCTCTGCAGTCCCGACTCTCGTGGGTCTGATTTTTGGAACACAGAAGGTAAGATTACCCCGACTTCAAGGAGGTTCATTCTGTTGACACGTCGTTAGGACATCTTGCGTGTTTGGATGTTCTGGAAGAAAGATACGTTAACCAGCAGCAGCAGTGTTGTGACTCTGTAATATATCGTATGATCCTTGACGCAGTACGCGGAATAACCGTGAGACGAATTGAAACTAACCGCGGAACCCGCGATATCTACAAGTGTATAATTAGGTATGAATATACTCTCTTGATTGTAGTTCTGGGATTGAGGACCTAAGGACAAATTGACAGAGCAACGGAAGGATATCTGTGGGCAAAAGCTACCTAAAACCGCGCCATCTCCTCTTCGACTTCTACCCGCCGCCGCATCGTGACTAAAATATCCTTCCAACTTGATGGTTGACCCGGACCTGGGTAAGCGGTGGAGGAGTAATTTCACACTATTACCGCTCATTTTCGCGCCCTCAGAGATGTTGAAGGTGCCCTTTACAGGCCCAGTTCCATCGAGCTTGGCAATGTGGCGCACAAACGCCAGATATGAGCAAGACTCGTCCAACACGCGGCTGTTGCCGGACGGAGTTGCCAGTCCTCCAACTTTTACACTCTAGAAATAAGGCCTATGATCCTTCTAGTTTGCTATTGACTCTAACAATAGCACGAACTTCTCCCGTCCTCCTTGATGCAATTAGTGGAACGAAGTTATTTGGTTGTCTTCTGTATCACTGGAACGCAACGAAATCTGCTGGACATCTATCATCTTCAAATACCACTCCAAACTGCATGATTCTGCACCTGAGGTACATCAGAAGGCTTGGAACTGGAGCACACCAAGATATCTCCTGGGTGGTTGCTTAAAAGGCTTTAGGAATGAGCTGCGCCATTGTTGAAAACACCCCACCCACCACTGCATCTTTTCCTCGACAGTATAATGTCCGCTCCTGATTACTCAAAGCAGGGATACAAGGACATCATCGTCACGCTCGATGGGCCTGTCTTGACGATTCTCATTAACCGTGCTAAAAAGTACGTCGCGACGTTACTGCCTTGCCCCAGCGCCTGCTGACAATTCGCTTATCTGTAGGCGGAACACATTCGACCGAACACTGCTGAATGACCTCCTTCGTATCTTTGATCTCTCGGACAAGGACGACCGTGTTCGCGTTGTCATTATGACAGCCGAGCCTACCGCTCCTGCCTTCTGCTCAGGCGTACGCCATTCCTTTAATTGGTAGAGTATGTCGCTTCATCGTGATTTTTCATAGGCAGATATATCGGGAGGATGGGATGGCCTTTGGACACCGGAAGAGGAGAAAGAGGGAGAGCATGGTAGGTTGCGAATCACCTATTTTTCAGAGGTTGAAATGAATCTGACAACCTGCCCAGCGGCTCGCGACATCGGAGGGCAACTCTCCATGGTCATCTACAATAGTCGAAAGATCACGATCGCCGCTGTGAACGGGCACGCGGTAAGTAGAGAAAACGTATTGAACTCAGGCCCTTATACAGATTTATTTACTTATTCAGGCCGGAGTTGGTATGACAGCCATGCAGCTGCCATTCGACATTCGTTTTGCATGGGAAGGAGCTAAACTTAGTTTCTCGTTCGTAAGGCGCGCCATTTCACCCGAAGGTATATATTTGTTCTGGGTCCCAGACATGACTGTCATTAGACAGATGTGCTAACTTGTTTCTAGCACTGTCCACCTACCTTCTTCCCCGCCTCATTGGTCTCTCACGCGCTAATTCCCTCCTTCTTGGAGGAATGACCGTCTTTCCAACTTCGCCCATGATCAGAGACCTCTACCACGCGACCTTCCCAACGCGCGAAGCTGTATATCCAGCAGCTAAGGCTTTCGCAGAAGAGCTAGCATCTAACACATCACAACTTGGAAATGCATATACCAAGGGTCTAATCCAACACGCCAGTGACACCATTGAGGAAACCCACCTTCACGAATCGCGTTCGATGAAGCTTCTTGGCAGCTCTCCTGATGGCGCGGAAGGAGCTGCTGCGTTCAGAGAAAGACGGTTGCCCAAATTTAATGCAACATTGTCGAAAGATTCCTCTCCGTGGTACCCCTGGGTAAGTCTTCTATTTTTCCTCCCCTCTTTCTTGAAATACCCGCACTGATGTTTGTGGTGGTCATTTTAGTGGCGGCGAATTGATGTTCGTCATCACCGAGCCAAGCTCTAGATATTAGAGGCATCAAACTACAAGAGTGCGAGGGTAAAAATATTGTGCATGAAATGTCTGTACACCTCATCACCGTGATGTAAGCGGCAGTGAATTATTTGCTAGAAGTTGCCACGGCCCACGAAGTAGACTACATTCCTGAGCAGCTGATAAGAGTCGCAAGTATGGCGCCAAGGAGAACGTATGCTCAAGGCTTGCAAGGATACGGGTCATACAAACTTATGATCAATCATGATGTTACTTACACGACCGCAGGAGACGGTGTGGCGTACGAGCGCCGGATATGGTGCGGGACGACCGGCAGTTGCCGGGCCGACTTAGCCATGTCTGACCAGGCACGCTGCTTCGAACGAGGTTTAAACTTGGTTTAAACCTCAACCTGGTGTCCGACTTCCTGCACCTCTTTTCCTCGACGGAAGCGTGAGATAAGTACAAGAGGATAGTTGGTGAGCTTCCTTTGCTGGTTGAACGTTGATCTACCACCGCGGCTGAGCACGAACCCCAGAAACAAGTATTACATTAGCCAAGAGGTTCGGGTGCATGACTCTGTCCCCGAGGTTCTCGAGAAAGCTTGTGTTTCAACGGCTTTCACTTAACCGGTTTGTTGCTTAAAATCCCCAGAAAGGACTATCCGAAACCTAACAGAGATTACCCCACAAAAGCCCCATCCTTTCAACCTCATCTTGCATTAATGGCTGCCCCGGACTATTCAAAGCAAGGCTACAAGGACATTATCGTCACTCTCGAAGGTTCTATTTTGACCATCCTTATTAATCGCGCGAAGCAGTAAGTCAAGTTCTCCATGATCCCAAAATATGCAATGAACTTGTTTGCAGGAGGAACACATTCGCCGGGACCCTTTTTAATGATCTCGTCCAGGTCTTCGAGCTCTCGGACAAGGATGACCGCGTCCGTGTCATTATTATGACTGCTGAACCCACAGCGCCGGCTTACTGCTCTGGCGTATGTCTCCTTTCCCAAGCGGCTCTGGCTCACTTCGTCTAATATTCTTCTAGGCGGATATCTCGGGTGGGTGGAGTAGTTTGTGGAAGCCAGATGAGGAGAAAGAGGGCGAGCATGGTTAGAAGAATCAGACAGGTCTCTCTTCGCATCTTTAGCTGACGACCGTACAGGGCATCGCGACAGTGGGGGCCAACTTTCTTTGGCCATCTACAACAACCGTAAGATCACAATCGCTGCGGTCAACGGGCACGCCGTACGTTGAAAGCGTATGTGTATCTTGCATGTACTTACTTTCTTCGTCAAGGCCGGAATCGGTATGACCGCTATGCAGCTGCCGTTCGACATCCGTTTCGCCTGGGAAGGTGCGAAATTCTCGTTCCCATTCGTCCGACGCGGTATCGCCCCCGAAGGTATGCACGAGCTTTACAGGCGGAGGCTAGTCTCTGACTGCTGACTTCACCTTCCTGGAACTTTAGCCGCGTCTTCCTACCTCCTTCCTCGCCTGATCGGCGTTTCGCGTGCCAACTCGCTCCTTCTCACTGGAGTGACCGTCTCTCCTACCTCGCCGCTCATCAGGGACCTCTACCACGAGATCCTACCCTCCCGCGAGGCTGTCTACCCCGCTGCTAAGGCCTTGGCAGAAGACCTCGCGGCCAACACCTCCCAGCTCGCCGTTGCGTATGCCAAGGGTCTCATCCAGCACCCAGGCGATTCCATCGAGGAGAACCATATCCACGACTCGCGTGCGATCAAGCTCCTCGCGGGTTCTCCGGACGGTGCGGAAGGCGCTCTTGCGTTCAGAGAAAGGCGTTTGCCCAAGTTCCATGCTACTTTGTCGAAGGATACCTCTCCGTGGTTCCCTTGGGTAAGCACCTCCCAGCATCGGAAAGTTGTCAAGGCCCTGATGCTGTTGTTTTTCAGTGGCGAAGGCTAGATATCCGATCTCGTCTGACCAAGTTGTAGGGATTGGGTCCGTCAAATGTACGCGTCAGATGTATGGTGCTAAGAATGTATTATGGAAACATGAACTCTCAGGACAATTTGATAATTGTGGTATGGCGACGTGTAGGAAACAAATGCAAGAAACAAGAGCCCCAGAATGCAAAATAATTTATGAAGAAAACAACAGGCCAACGATCTCACCGCGGGTGGTGTGATTGCTCGCTATGATGGAATTTACCAACGATTTCCCGCTCTGACGTGGCCAGAATATCTTCTCTGTCCGGATAGAGCGCCGTGACGACTTCCCTTTCCAACCAGCGTTGCGAAGCATCATTGCCGACGGGCTCGAGGATATAGTGTATTGAAAGAGCCGAAAGTACGCCACCGTATGCATGCGAGATTCCTGGGTAATGATATGAGCAGACAGCAGACATTCAATTTCAAGGGTCTCCACCTGTGTCGATAATGATAATTTTGCCGTCGCATCTTGCTACAATGTTCTGGAAACCGGGCAAGCATCTCAGTACGTCGATTGCCTTCGATGAGACAAGAGTAACATACCTGGAAATGTGGGGTATGTCCCATAATCATCCTTCGAGTGCCGGTCTTGCGCAAGACTTCGTCGACCTGCGCGCATACGTGCTCTTCGCTTTCCATAGCCCAACCTCGGTACCACAGCGGACCGTTCGCGTCGTAGAGATGGTGCTCTTCGACAGTGGCATCTAGACAAGGCACGTCAGAAAACACGAATAATTTGAATTGAAGGAATTTCGTACCAGTAGGTAAACCAGGATAAGGGTTAGGAGGGCTTGGAGGTGGTTGTACACGGTGTTGGAGCTTGTAAAGTAACGAGTCTGAAATCTCGTTTATCTTCGTGGGGAAGGGTACAAGGTCGGGGTATGTTGGTGAGAGTCCTCCATGAACGAAGGAGATGGCAGCATGAGACAATACATCATCCTCCGGGGGTTCGTAGCCATAATGCAGCTTCTCGTCCTCCTTTTGGAAGGCAACTGAATATGCTGTTGGTGGGTATGGTGAATTAGGAGGTCCGCCCGATGGATGTAGGGGAAGACGCGAGGCGGTAGTGTAGTTGTGTGCCCAAGAGCGGCCAATGCGACCAGACGAGAGCATTCGTTGACGTGCTGCTATGCTGCCAAAAGTCTTCAATTCCGATGGGTAAACGTATCTGCAAGACGTGAATTGGGTTGCATCTCTCTTCATGTCGAGACGACGCGTACCTCCAGTCTCCTACGGATATTAAAGGTTAGTTGAATTGTTCGTATTCGAGAGTGAAAGTAGCCCACCAATAGCATTCATCCACTCATGGTTTCCAAGGTGCGAAAGCATTGTTCCACCTACTTCCGCTGCTTGTGCTCGAAGTCTGTCCATCCACACGAAAAGAAGGATGGTATCGTCTCCTCTAGAAGGCACAACGGTCAAAGAAGGCTTCGAATAGGAAATAAACGAAAATCATACCGGTCGATGATATCCCCTGTCTGCACGAAGAAGTCCACCTCTCCTGACCAGTTGCCCATATCGTCCGTCACGCCTGCAAACCTCAACACCCGTCTCGCATTCGGCATGTCCCCATGCAAGTCTCCAACAGCCACAATATGTCTCTCGAAAGCGGACCTCGTCGACTCCTCTGCTTCTTCGTCCTGCGTGATAGTCCATGGCCATAGCTTATGTCGAGTAAAAGCCGCCATTTCCGTGATGATCTGTCGCTGGGTTGGCCACGTCGATATGGCGGGTATGAGGAGGTGGAGTTTGAAGGTGTAGAGGATGTACATGATCATTAGCGGCACGAAGGCCGCCGCTATGGCGATCCTCCTCGTTGAATCTTGGATGGCCATGGTAGGAGGTGACCAGGGGAAGAGAGCTGAGCTCGTGAAGATGGTGGTCAGCGGCAGAGAAGTGAATCCCTTCGAACTTCGTTGCTTCCGCTCACAACCAAGGCTGTGCGATTGGTACCCGCACTGTCGGGCATTCGGTGTGGGTCAAAAGCTGTTTTTCGCAGAAGATTTACGTGCTTCTTACCTTTGGCGTGACCAGGAGATATGTTGGGGTAAAACAATATAGCAAGGCAGGAGGAGGGGGAACTGATAGTTGGAAAAGCGAGGATCATCGATGTGTCATGACTGGCATTTCTTAATTATCGGAACAACCGGGCCGCCCACTGCCGACGCGATTAGACGCCACTCATACATACGTAGCTTTATCTGCAACCACCAAACGGCCCCGTTAATTTGAACAAGTTAAATAGTCCACAGCTGTGGCAACAGCAGTAACAGCAGCAGCAATTCCAGCCGCAACAGTTTCCACTCGGTATGAACCAGCCATCGCCAGGAGACGTATTCTCATCTCCCCGGATGTCGAACGAGTCCGATCTACGCCCTCCCTCCCCGCACAATAACCTCCAGCAACCGCCCGATATGCCACAAGGCGCTCCACCACCCCAGCCAGGAAATACCCCCGGGGGTCCTGGGGCCAGTAACGGTCGAGTGATGTTGCCCGCCAGCGATCTACAGGCCCGTCTCACTGTCATGAGGCCGATATTACTCCAGCAGGAAGCCACTATCCAGAATCTGAATCAGCGATTGAATGCTATCAGAGGAACGAATCCACCTGAAGAGGCCAAAATTCTGGAAAGGATCAAGGAGGCTAGTGCTTAGGCTCGTGACCATCCGCTTTCGGTCATCAGCTTTCAGCTGCGAAAGCGGCTGGTCGAACTGGTCAGTCACATGGCGGGTCACAGCTCGCTCCGCCAAGTGTGACAATGGACTTAGCGAAATTTCCGTGATTTTGACTGTGTGCAGCCTGATTCCGTTCAACAATGGCTCGTCTGCCCAAATTTTGGGCACTCGAACAACTTAAATAGGATTCTAATGTAAGTATGTACTTTAAACAAAGCCTCCTTCTTCATCAGTGTCCAAATCTGAGTCATGTTCATGCTCCAAGTCAACATCTCGGTCAAGTGTGGCAAGATCTTCAGCATCCATGTCAAGGCAGACATCCGCTGCAGACTCGAGGGATAATTCTTGGACATTCCCGTCTTCAAACTCTTGTAGGAACTCACCGGGGTGCTCGGACTCTTCGTCATCTGAGTTTTCCGAGCCGGAGTTGAAGTTGAAGTCATCTGAACTACCTTCCTGCGATCCTGGATCCTCGAGTTCGGGATCCTCCGAGTGTCGAAGAACTTCGACAGTGGTCGCAAGTGATGTCTGAGCAGCAGGAGCCTCGTCCTCATCCGACTCGGATCCCACCAATGGTTTGAGGCAACGTCTTGCCTGGAGGTGATGGAATGCGTCATTATAGTTGACTAAAGGACTTTCTTTTCCTTTGAGAAGATCCTTGAGCCCAGAGGAAATGATATCGACTGCTGGGGCATCATCCTCATCTAGATATCAGCCTTTCTTGTAGATGTAAACTTCATGATCTTCAAGACTATCCATGAGATCAGGCAGATCATGGGACAAGTCCATAGGATGGTGGGCAGTCCCTAAGTCCGACCCGAGCATCTGTTTAAACCCACGAGCAAGCTGTCGAAGGATCTCAACACATGGGGCCACCATTTCGAGCCATTCCCATGATGCAGAGCTGCCATAGGCTCGGTAGAAATTCTGCACGACAAATAAATATCATGAGAATTTGAATGATGAGATAAGGTGAAGAACATCTCGCGCATCTGACCTTAATCCAAAAATTCATGTGTTCCTGCATAAGGTCAACCTCGATCCATGAATTTGGGTTCCCAGTGGGACTTATCAACCAGTTATTGAGGACGATGTTTCTAAGAGGCCAAGGATTCAAGGGTTAATGAACTGAATATCAACTTTCCCTTCAAACTCACCGGATTTCCCTGGGCCATACATGGGTAAGGTTATGGATTAAATGCAACATTTCATGTGCATATTTTGTTTGGCCACTTCCCCGAAAGCTAAGCGCCCAGGTTTTCAGAACTAATAAAACTCGGCCTGAGTCCCCAGATTTGACAGCATCCGTGAACTCACGCGAGAGAAGAGCATCGCGAAAGAAGAGAACAGCATTTTCGAACACCATGTCACCGTCATGCACTGGCGTCTCTGTGGTCAGCTTCGCTGCAGCTTGTTTCCGCTTCTGTCTCAGCTCAGAAACAATGTCCGCACTTCCAAATTTCTTGAGGATTTCTGTTGAGTAGAGTTCAAGTTGGGCCCATGTCAAATCCTCGAGACACTCCTTGAGAGATGCCTTCTTTGAGACAAGAAGCAGACAGTGCAGGACCCGGGCATAGAGTGACACAAAGATAAGATCACGGCATGTGCGAAAGGGTGGGGGGGATGTAATGGTGATGGGCTTACGTTGGAGAACTGTGTTGTGAAAGGCCAAGCATCCTGGATTTTGAGTTCCTGCAGACGGTTTCCCCCAATGTGTCAGAAGACAGCCATGGACATCAGCCATCTTCGCATGGAAAAGTCCTGGCATCCAAACGCCCCACCCAAAGCCTGAATAGCCTCCCTCATGGCCAGCCCAAATATTGACAAGCGCCCGTAGCTGAGCGATAGTAAGCTGATCGCCACAAAAAAACTTGATGGTCCCAAGCCAGCCCTTCACTTTGCGAATCCCGAGTATGTCAAAAATTGTTTCCACAACCTCGGCCCCACCAACGATTGTAGACTCATCAATATCCATGGCTGGGAGAGGGTGGAGTGGTGTTTTGTTGAGCTCAATCTTCTCGTCACTGACTGGCAGTGTGCGTGCAAGATCATCCCCAAACTTCTCAAAACCCTCACCACCATATGTCACAATTATCTGTGAAATAGTATGTTGGAGGTTTAAC
>CACVBS010000079.1:644671-721435 GCA_902728275.1 Cyclocybe aegerita
GTGGAGCAATTTCAGGCAACTCACGATGTCCAGAGCATCGTCAAAGGCGACACACAAATCATCTTGATTTCTCCGGAGCTCCTGCTTTCACGGCGCTTCATTAAGGAGGTGCTCAAGAACACCGAATTCAAGAAAAGGGTGCTCTCTGTGATAATCGATGAGGCCCACGTCATCTCGCACTGGGGGTCAGGCTTTCGAAAGAAGTACAGCGAGCTTGGAATTATTCGATCTTTTCTACTAAAATCGACTCCAATCGTTGCACTTTCTGCCACTCTTCCTGCCTGTGTTCAGAGAGAAGTCCTTTGGGTACTACGGTTTGATCAGAAGAATTTCCTGGACATTGACATAGGGAATGACTGACCTAATGTTTCCATTGTGATCCGTGGCATCCAACACCCACTAAACACGTATGCCGACCTCGATTTCGTCATTAACAAGCTTGCAGAATGGCCGGACGATATCCTCAAATCATTTATCTACTGCGATAGCATTGCAATGGGCACCGAGATCATCGATCATCTTACAGATCTCTTACCTGAGCATCTCCAAGACGTTGGAATAATTCGACCATACAACGCATGCTTCTCCAAAAAGTATCGACGGGCGGTGATGAGGGCATTCAAGGAGGGTTCTGTGCGCATCCTTGTTTGCACAGATGCTGCAGGAATGGTGAGTCTCCGGCCATCTTACATGTTGTTTGACGTGACTCACAATTGTCCAGGGATGTAACATCCCAGACGTCGACCTTGTTGTCCAGTGGAAACTCCCAACCTCTGTGTCAGCCTTTGTCCAATGGGCAGGCCGAGCTGCTCGTTCGCATGATCATCTTGGCCTTGCTGTCCTGCTCGTGGAGCCGTCAACATACAGCATCATGCTGGATGAAAAGGGAAACAAACTGGACGCGACACCAAGTGGCACTGATAAAACGAAGACGAAGAAGGCGGCATCTACACCCGCTGAAAAGGCAAGGGCGGCAGAGCTGAAGAAACTAAAAAAGAATCATGCAAAGGTGCGAGGTGTCCAACGCGGGTCGTTGGGAGGTCGGCACAATACGATCCTGGTGCGTGATTGTCCTCCGATAAGTGAAGATGCGGCCGACGAGGGGTTGGTGAGCTTGGTGCAGTCGGGCACCTGTCAAAGAAGGGTCCTGGGCGTGATCTATGGTCATGTACTAGTCGCAGGTAAGTTATCAAAGACGAAAGCACCATAAAATTATTACTGACACACCGAAAACAGTCCCGTCCGTTCCATGTTGTGATATCTGCTGCCCCGAACTCCTGAATCGCACGCGCCCGGGGAAAAGGCCAAAGAACACGAGGGCAAAGGTTGTCAAGAGAGGCGAGCCTTGTCAACTTGTCATCGACGCGGTCGTTGCATGGCGCTCTAAGATCAAGGCCCGTGACTTCAAAGATGTGTTGTTCACATCGGATGGGCTGGTTTCCGATGAAGTTGTTGATTTGCTGGCAAATGTGGGGCCAATCCAATGCCCGGAACAGCTCTCAGCAGCTGTCTCGGGCCAGTGGGGTTGGGAAGAGACCTACGGAGATGAGCTCTTGCAGGAACTGCTCAAGCTCGACATACCACCTCTAATTCCGCTGCCCACAGCACCCAAAGCAGCACTGAAGAGGCCAGTTGTCAACGGGCAAGAGCAAGGAGCCGTGGTAACAAAGAAGCAGAAGAAGACGGTGAAAGCCACCCAGACCGCAAATTATCTGACAGGAGCGCAGCCACTTTTCGTAATCGAAGGCTATTCCCAGAGCCCTCAGATGTCAGTTCCCTTCGCGAGTCAACCGTCCATGTTGCCGATGTCTGGATCACTTTGGGCTCCTCAGGTGCAGGGTTTGCCATCTGCTGGAGGTTCTAGAAGAGGGAGAGGTGCAGGAGCATTGGATGAAGTAGATATCTAGTCTACAGAATGCTATTTGTGGAGGGACAGAGCGGGATCACACGTTTGACGATGTGTGTGAACGCGTGAACGCGAAAAAACCAAACTCATGTTTGGCGGGCCGTCACGCTTCCAGCCAAAATCGTGACCAGTTATTCCAGTCTGTTCGCAAGCTCACATCGCTTCCTTCCTATTTCGTTAGGTCGTCTTATGTCAGCGCATGTGATCTTGCGAACATGACTGGTCGCGAGTCTAGATTGTCTCAAACACGAGAATCAAGAGAGAAGTTTCCCATTTGGAACATTGGGCGTTTTGAGGTCACAACCCCACCGCTGCAAAGCTCCGGAAACACGTCGGTGTCCTTTCCACTGAGCGCACGTACGAGGCTTAAGCAAAAAATGCAACGTAGATCTGAACTGTAATTCGAAGTCCACTAGGCGCTTAGTGCTTAGCTTACTGGCCCCGAAGCGGCTGATGGACCGCCGAGGATGCCGTGCCCACTGTTACAGTGGCACTATGATTCATGAACCAGGCTGCAAAATTCAACAAAATTCAGGACAGGTGAGGGAAGCCAGCATTAGTTCAAGTCGACAAGATGTAATCCGGGGGTGGCATTTAAATACACGCACTATTAGAATAGTATGGTGGCAACAGTAAAACAGGCTCTTCAACGGAACAATGCCGGATACATTGGAAAGCGCTATTCCTTTCTGACTAACTGTATGAAGTCAAATGGATTCGGCGGAGACAACAGTGCACTGTCTTTCGACGGAGGAAGGGGAATGATCGAAGAACCATATTGCCAAACGTCGGGCGTCCCAAAGTGATCAACGACAAAACGTTTGTCAGCGCCTGCCATGCTCAGCCCCGCCATTAGACCACACAAGGCACCATGGAAGTTTGAGCAGCCGTTGTAGAGCTCAGGTTCGATCGTTTGCGTGCTGGACGCCAGGTCAATCATCACTCCATGCGTGAGACTGCCGTTCAACGCTGTGTGGACAAGTACCTGTCCGGTGTGCCAGTCCTTTTGAGCGATATCGGCAATATCTAAAACTCTTGCAGCGTGCCGACACCTCTGAATCTAGGTAAATCGCGAATTTGTGATTGAGCCTTCAATGTTCAGGTGAAAGAGGTGCAGGACCTTACAAGCTGAATTTGACTTTCAGGAGACAGCGTTCGAACATTCTCGGAGTCGAGCGGCCATCCAGGGCTGTATTCTAAGAGAATTCCGTACACTTGGAAGCCGCAAGGTAGAGTGAACTACATCGGCGTTGTCAGAAGAGCTTCTGAACAATCGAAATAAAGTTCTCACTCGATGAGCACCATAATACCAAGGAAAGACCGTCCCATGGAGACATTCTAGCTTTTTGTAAGCGCAGTGTTCTTGCCGCGCATCCCATTCAGCAAGGGCGATCCGATCCAGCCAACCAGAGGGCTCTTCCTCCAACTCCTCTTCCTCAGGCGGGTCAAGAAGCTGGAACCGATCATCGAAATTTTTCAGACAAAGGGCAGGAGATTCGACGACTTCATCGTTGTCGACGGAGATTATTCGACATTGGTATACAGTGCACACGCCGCGTTTGCTACCCTCGGCTACGACGCCGAGAATTTCCAAGGTGAAGGAGCTGCCATGAAGGATCCTTTCACGCAGGCCGAGCGAAGAGAGAGGACATGGCCGATAGACAGCACCCAGGTGTGCGAGGGTATCCGGTGGAATCTCTGAGAAATCCAAGGGGTAGTGAGGCTTCAACTCCAGAGCAAATCCATCCAGTCCGTTGCTTGCTGCGTGTACGATGTCGCCCCGACCCACGACGAGCTTTTCTTGTGCGCCTCGCACGTGGTCCTTCTAGCGAAAGAACTGAAGAGCCCGTTCTCTATCTCGTTTGAGCCTGACTAGATCGAAGTCGGAATGGCGTTTGCAAGTTTCGAAGACGACCTCGTCGGGGACAAGTGGTTTCATCGACCGGTGGCCCCTCGGGCAGTACTCCAGTCTTTTCAGCGCTGTCAGGGAGAGGGGCATATAATTCATAGATCAGCGCATGCAGTAGATGGGCGGCTGTGATCGTTCGGAGCGCAAGTAATGTCCGGGTGTCGTCACTCGCCACTAACTCGTAATATCGAACATTCTCCTTGTTGGGAGTCCAAAATACGGCAATGTTGTCGAAATTGGTGGCAAGAACTGGGGATGATGGGTCTGAGTCGTAGACTTGCTTCAGAGCAGCAGCCAGTTGAGGCGAAGGATCATCCGCATTGAGAATGGCATCAGGCTAGTAGGGCGGTGAGTTAGAATCGTATTGGGAATTATGGGCGATGATGTTACTGTGTATACGACGGCGGGGATGTTTCTCAGAGGTTGGGGTATCCCCAGAGCGTCACAAGCACGGAAGGTTACGGCAATAGGAGCTACAAAAAAGTGTCAGAATATACTTTGAAGTTGAACGAAGGCCTACGTTGATCAGAATTTCCCGGACCCTCGATGTCCAACGACGCTACCGTATGTCCTTGGCATAGACTTGATTGAGGATGTCAGCTATGGGTCGGAGTAGGACATCCCGCAGATATTGGGAAACGGTAGTCTCGTCGGACGCAGAAGTTGGATTGAAGGGAGCCTATATATAAGTATGAGTAGTTGAAGAGAACCTTTCCTCGTAAGCTTGGCGCATCTGTTGTCAGGCAGCGCCGCTTCCAAATATGATCTCCCTATTATGGAAGAAAGCCCCTAACTCTGGCGCCGCTGCCTATCTCATCGAACGCGCGCCGTGAGTCCACAAGAGAAAATATTGGCCAGAGAAAAAGTTCTAATCAATGCCACAGAGAGATGAAGTGGTACTTAACTCTCTCGCCTCTATAGATACAGGCCTCCGAAGCGCGTGATGCTCCATCTCAAGACCTCAACGGCCAGGACGACAAACAAAGAATAGGTGTAGCCTGGAAATCGAGAGAAGATGCCCAAATTTCTGGGGAGAAAGCTCTTGCTTAGTACTTCACTTACAGATTGAGGCCAAAGCAGGAGTCGGGGGACCGCAGAAAGAACGAGGCAGTATCTAGTGGAATCATTGAAAGAATGTTGATTTTCACGCACTTCAAGTATTACGAGCTCATCATTGGGGGCATATATGAGCATTCTTACATAATAAATAGTACATAGCTCATGCTCTCCGAGATCAGCGTCCATTCCAAGACGGCCAATTCACTTGAAGCAGGGGACTACTTGGATTTAGGACTCAGATAGACGGCCACACCCCTTTTCAAAATTCCTGGATATTTCACGTCTTTCGGCGTAAGCAGAGTTGCTGAAGTCGCGGTGATGGTCACGAAGTAAGAGGCGAAAGAAGCCCTAGAAGCCTGGTTCTTGAGAGGTTCTATCTTGGGTTATTATTTCCTCTTTTGGGTGGGACCTAGACTCGATCGGCGCTCGCAATTGATCACGAGAACGTATCAGAGATAATATCAACGCTGCATGGTGTGTGCACTGCTAGCATATTAAAAAATCATTATTTCAGCAAAGTACAAATCAAAGGGGAAAGCCAACTGAAAGCATAAGACGAATGTAGTTCACTATCGGGACATTAGGCGCATATTACAACACGATGATCATATCAAGCAAAGAAACAGAAGGAAAATGCGGTCCTGCATCAACACGTTATCAAGAATTAACACGTCGAATCGGGGTTCAGCTCCCTCATCCTCATCCAAAAACCGCCCTGAGAAAGATATCGAAATCAGCACAAGCATCAGCGACATGCGGAGAAAGGACATACCACAATAGAAAGTGTCAGATGTGTGACAGGGTGCACCTGTTCATCTTTCCTTCTGTCTTCCTTCGAAGCCCACTTCGCGGGAGGCGCTTGATTTATCTCCCGGTCCATCTCAAAGCCGGTAAATTGCTGGAGGAGGCGCACGAGGTAGAAAGAGGCCTCGTGATACGCAAACTGGTAATAAGAACACGTTCAGCCGCTTGACAGACTGACCGCGGCTGAGGAAGAAGGAAGCGTACCTGCTGCCCGATGCAAATCCGCGGTCCAGCGTTAAAGGGGAGGAAGATAAATGGGTTTGGGGTGAGATACTTGTGCAACCTTTCGTCAAGGAATCGGTCAGGGTCGAATTTTTCTGCGTCAGGGCCCCATAGGTCTGTTCGGCGATGCATGTTGAAGACGGAAAACGTGCACCTAGGATAAGTAAATATCGTTAGCACCGTATCATTCTGAGCCGAAGAAAAGCCACTAACACCGTATCTTTCGGGACATAGATATGCTTTCTCTCAGGATCTGAGGTGGGGAGAACGACCGGCCTCACGCTTCTCCTGCGCACAAGTTGGAGCCGTTGAGAAAATATGGAGAGGAAAACGAGGCAGATGCACACACCTGACATTAAGGGGGATAGAAGGATAGAGCCTCAGAACCTCTGCCATTCCAAGCATTCTCAGTTTATGTTAGCTCAGGGTCAAAAAATGACTTACCGTTGAGGAACGCCCTAACAAACCGCATCTGGCGCATGTGATCATATGTAGGGCGCCCTGATGGACCTACGACATCGTATATTTCTTGCCGAAGGCGATGTTCGACGTGAGGATGTTGGATGATCAGGTACATCGAAAACGTGAGAAGGGCCATGGTCTATGGAGCTGTTAGATAAGACAACAGATATCTATGACGACGGAACGCACAGTATCGCGTCCGGCCACGAGGAGATTGACCACCTAGAAGAAAAAGGCGTTAGGCTCTTGGCTCTTCGCATGTGGACCGCAGCTCACCTCGTCCTTCAAGATCTGGGGATCTAGGTGGGGAAGGATCAGACACGTTAAAAGCTCGTGGCAGAAGAAACAAAAAAACCTTGCGTGTGTTGGAGCATGTACTCCAGCA
This sequence comes from Cyclocybe aegerita, assembly GCA_902728275.1. Lineage (NCBI taxonomy): Eukaryota > Fungi > Basidiomycota > Agaricomycetes > Agaricales > Hemipholiotaceae > Cyclocybe > Cyclocybe aegerita. The sequence goes on from CACVBS010000079.1 coordinate 651,419, forward strand.
GCGTGCCCTCCTCACCACGATGAGCGCCCTTCTCCTGGACACGAGCTCGATCGATCGCTTCCTTGATAACCGGCTCCGTAAAGTCGTCTATGATTTCCCTTAACGGCTGAATTCTATCTTGCCAGAACTCAAACAGGGACCATTCGGGACCGCGTCCAGTTCGGAGCGACGCCAGAAGAGAACTCTCGGTAGATGCCGTTGCGAAGATGGTCGCCGGATGAGAGTGGAAGGACGCCGGAGTTAATTGGGACGAAGACGGTGGATATGGGAGACCAGCTGACAATGACGAGACGTTGTGCCCAAAAAGAAATTCCGTCGCAGAGTCGAGGGTGAAGCGCGAAACGAGGTCCTATTTTGTCACGAATTTCTCAACGTGCCCGAACAGCCGAGAAGGACAAAAAAACAGACCTGAAAGTTTATGGAATACCCTTCTTGCAGACGCCGTCTTGCCTGCTTGAGCGACAGATCGGAATTTCGAGCGTAAATGTCGAAGTCGCTTATCCGTTCTCGACTGAAGAACGGACGCGTGAGGCTGCGATGAAATCTAGACCAATTGTTGTCAACTTAGCCTGCAGCTGGCGAGTAAACCTTAAAACTTCTACGCACTTCCACATTTCGCCTGGCCAGAGTAAAAATGAGGCTTTCATGTCCATGAAGATTAAGTTAGATTGCTTACCATCAGTATTGAATACCCCTGCCCCTAGAAGGGAGTGAAACTGGTCTTGAAATATCGGGCCTGGGTTCGAGAAGTAAGCCCAGACGGAAGTCTATCAACGCAAAAGAATTTGTTGCTCACCTTTCTCAAATGCATCAAATTGGGTTGCCAGGATGGCCTGCATGTAAGTGAAAATTAGTCACGAGCCGGCGACTGGGCACCTCTGCCCTGCGGAGATGAAGGAAGCGTACTTTGACGGCTTCGGGATCGTCAGTGAAGAGCTACGTCGGGCAAATCGTAAGACTGGGGATAGGCGGGAAATGAGCCGGCGATGGGACTTACGGCGGTATCTTTCAGCAAATTAAGTTGATAGGTATGCCCGTAGTCTTCCGCCCAGTGGCGAAAGTCTTCCCCTAACAGATAGACGAAATTAGCGCGGGAGGGGAAACTGTTGCCTTGGACTCCTCGAACCTGGATATCCCTCCCGAAGAGTCTCGACCATTATTTTGATGATTTGTAGCCCTGACGCCTTGACAGTTGGCGCTAGTACGGCTCCCATTTTTGCTGCCTCACGCTTGTTGACGATGGTGGCATACTGGACCTGAGCAAAGAAAAGCAGCGGTCGGGCTAGGAATGAGAGGAAAACTAGCAGCCATGAAGAAATGCTGAGAGTAGCCCAGTTCGCAAGATTTTGGAGCGAGAAGTAGACGATAACGGAGGGGATTGCATAGCTCGGGAAAAGGCGGAGGAGATAGGAAGGACCTGGTGGAAGATTCATGCTGGTGTGCGACATTCCTGCTCGCGGGCGAAAGATTGGAGACCCATCCCCTTTATCTAAAGTCTGTTTATTATCGATTGTAAGCCTCAAGGCTCCGCCAGATCTCAGGGCGTCTCCTACAGGCTACAGGGAAATACTGTTATTCCGGTGGTCGAATGGGTATGTGCGTGTGGGTGGTCTCATCATTTGAATCTCGTCTCAAATGAGGCGGGCCCTGGTAGCAATTCGCCTGCTTGGAGATACGACCCTGCATGAAGCCCTCCAAGGACCACGATCGCTTGACGCTAACACTGAAATGGAAAAAATGGATCAGTCATCGAATGAAGGTCCCGCACGACACGAGGGGACTTGACCTGGGTAAAACTATCCGACCAAGTTACAGTGACGCGCTCAGCCTTTCGTCACGCCGGCCATCGCCGCGAAATTTCCCATCTATCCTCAACACCTCAAAGACTTGAAGTTAGGTTGCTGGGTATCGACTATATGTAGTCAAGACAGCCTTTGTTCCATGTACCATCAATGTATCTGAAGGAAGACCTTCGAAAAAAAATTGAAGATAGACTTCTTCCCCAAAGAGAAGGGCTGGGCTAATGCCATCAATCTTCGCGTAGAAGATCTGCAAGAGATTGTCTCCAGGCACTTTGTCGAGACGAGCTGTCCGGCGCTTAGGAGGCGCCTAGGGGCACTTTCTATATTTTGAGCAGGAAGAATGGTGTCAAGCGCGCTGAAATAGGGACCCGAGAGAGTCTAGGCAATAAGGTTTGACAGAATATGTCAACAGTTGGCGTGAAACATATTAATAGCACATATCTTTGTTAATCACGCTATTACTTGTGCAGCAATGCAAGATTCAGGCTTAGAACGAGCAATGGTACCCTGCGCTGTACCAGTGACTGCCAGGCGCTTCCTGAGGATCGCCTGTGGGTCACATAGGTCGCTGAGGATCACCTGGATTTAATGACATATACATGTAATAAATAAATAAACTTAAGGAGCATATTGTGTCTACGAAGACACCTTCGACGAACGTTCGACCCCGGGTATTCAAGCGGCGCGTGAACACTATTTTGGGTGATAGTTGCCTTATATAGCTTCGACGCGACATCAGCGCTGCGACTACTGCCGCCGTCGCGGGCCGGCGGCACCCCCTGTTGCTAACCAACTTCGAAACCGTTGGGTATCGTGCGGATACCTTCAGCAACATAGGGCTCGTTAGGCAGACGCGTGTGAGCGCGAATTTATCGGCCTTTCCCAGAGAATACAATTACCGCGCGATGAAATGAAGATACCAAGAAAATACTGACGGCAGAGGAGATGGCAACAGTAGAAAGAACAGAAAGAGTGTGGTACAAGAAACGTGTCGCTAGGCCTCCTCCACGCCAGGTTTGCATCGGCGAATTCCTGGACAAAGGAAAGGTCCTGCGGAGTACCTTATGCCGTTATCTGAAGGACTTCATATATACACCCTGCTTGGAGAATCACGTCCATGTATGGGAGCGCCATTTGAAATTTTGGGGTCGCTGTCCAAAGTCCTATACCAGGAAAGGATAAAATGTAGAGCCCCTGGTCTAACTTGTTGCCCTGCAGGAAAATGAGGTCAAGTGCCCCAAGTGTGGAGGAGACGCTCAAGTCTTTTGAGTCTCTGACTGTGCGTATTTATCAAGACGCCGGAGGTCCAGTGCTAAATAGGACGATAAGGCTATGTGGTTCAAATTTCAAAAGACCCAAGACGGTCGTGCTGTAATGAAAAATTGAACTTCCGCTACAATGGCATCGATATCAGTCCTTGGCGACATGTGGAGGATGCACGGACAACTCCCAAGAGGGAAGAGAGAAACAGTCATGAAATGTACAGGACTCACGCGAAGCTATTACAGACAGTCCCCAGTGCGCTTCGGGGTAGAACATTAAGTGCCGCAACGGCAGTATCTTAGTGTCGGACGGAGAGGCTAAGTGCGAACACTCGAAGGCGTGCAAGGTCAATAAACGAAAGAACGAGGAATCCGGACGCCTAAAGGGACTACCAGTCCGATAATCTGTGACCCTCACCACGCGAAGCTTTCGACGAGATCTCGGTTCAGTGATTATGGCCAGAGCATGTTCAGGTAGGTAGGATGTCGTAGAGGAGGGTAAGAGTCACGTCATACATGCACTGGCTGAAATATACTCGAGTAGTTGGACGTTTACCCAGTTACGCGCTCTTGACAAGGACATTTCGATAAGACGTGCCGAAGGTAGGAAAGCGCATATCCAATCGAAATGAATGCGGTATATTCGTCACATTGATACTGATTCATTATGTCATGCCACGAGCCACCTGAGGTGCAAAGTCCAAACTCGCGACAGTCCCAACCCTCTACTTGTCCTCATTGCGACTTCCGCACGAGGTTCTAGTTGGTGACAGGGGCGACGCAAAGTACCTGGAGGGAAAATAAAATCAGCATTGCGCGCGCAAGAAGAAATATGGTTGAATTCCGACCTCGCCGCCGTAGATATTAGTACATTGAGCGTCGATGTTGGGGTTGTTTTGAAGCAGATCCGCGAAGCAGATCCCAGCCGCGGTGGCAATTGTATTGCAGTCCGAACCCGCAGTAACGACCGCGACTTGGGTACAATCCTGACCATCTAACCCGAGGCAGAGAACCTATATTAACCTCATGAGTCACAAGCAGGGCTGGAGCAATATCTGACTACGCGTACCTCTCCGACAAAGAGGTTGCTGCATTCAGTGTTGATAATCCCACTGTTAACCGTCGCCAATTGATAACTTCAACGAGGCGGTCAGCAAGCGGGTATGCAGAGGAGAATGTGAGAGCGCACGTAGAGACGTTCTGAGTAGCCGAGATCTTGTCGCAGAAGTCGCCAGACTGCACCGTGTAGGTACGAGTGCAGTTAGCAGGAATCGTCTGCGAGTTAACGAAGACAGCGGCTACAAGAGAAAGCGTCAGCAAATCATTCGTCTCCCTTCGGAAAAGGGGAATCGAACAAGCAAGGCCAGCGACGAGTAAAGAGACTGAGAACATGGTTGTTGGTCGTTGAGTAAGAGGAAGAGGGATTTCTCGCCGTTGGATTGTCCTAGGAAGACTGGAAAATAAGTGAGCGAGGGTCTTGCTTTTATACCTTTCGAGAGGCCATGATCAAAGGATAAAGATCAGCTGGAGTCAAGGGATGCACAATAAAAAATCCGAAGCTTGACTCCTCGCGAGAATACGCGACAAGAATAGATCGCGAACCCTATTTTTAGTGTTGCCGACACGGACAGCGTGAACATAAAGCGAGCGGGAGTTTCCTTTTCAAGCACCCCGTAATCCCCGACTCGCAACAAGTGCCTTGTATGGAGGAAGAAATGCGTGTTTCAGCCGTATTCGCCGGCTTATTGTCGTAAGATCATCAGCTTCTCGTTCGTCCAGAAAGATTTCAGAGTCATTTGTAGGTATACCACGGTATCAAATCGCCTTCAACATGGGGAAATCGGCAGCGACCAGGCTTCAATATGAGAAAATCCATGTTCGATAACGTCTAGGACCTGTGAGATGACGGAAATCGAATTTGAATTTGATAATCACAACAAAGAACGTGGAGAGAGGTTAATCGACTCCCATGTCATCTCGAGGAGGCTCTTCGTCAGAGGATGAAGACTCCTCAGCTGCCGCATTTCTTCCCCAGAGTCTTCCAAGAATGTTCCGCAACAGGCGGGGCATAGGCTGAAGCAAATCGGTTGAGTTCCAACGCGTCATGATCTTCCGACAGGAGCACTTACAGAAATGTCTTCCTCTTCTTCCTCTTCCTCCTCATCTTCGTCTTCGAGATCTTCCTCATCACTATCTTGGACTCGGGCAAGAGGGGGAACAGGTATCGGCACTCTCTCAATCGCGCCCGGATTGAAATTGACTTCCACGAAGTTGCCATCATCCTCTTGCATATTATCCAATCCACCAGGCATCGCTCCTGGAGGCCCTTCTCCAGGCGGCCCATCCATAGCCTCAATGAGCATCATGTCCTCGAGGACGTCCGGCGGAAGCTGGCCCACTAGCTGCGCGAACTGGAAGATGCCTCCGGGGAAGCGCTCTTGCAGCCGTGGGTTGCCTTCAAAGAATGCCTGGAGCTGCTGCCGGAACGCCGCATCCGGCAGGAGCTGTGCAAGCCGCCGCTCGTCGAGCTCGCGCTGCCTCCTACTCCTCATCCGGGGCGAATAAATATCATCTATGGCCTGGAAAAACTCCTGGTCATATTGACTAATCGACGTTAGCGGTGGAAGAGGATCACACGAGAGTGATTTGGCCTGTAGGACTTGCCGCGGGATGAACGAGAACAGGCGGCGGTAAGACGTTTCCAGAACCATGACATGCCGATACACCGAGTATCGCAGATTAAGGTTTTGGTACTGCGTGAGAAATGCATTCCGACGCTCGGTGGTAGGTAAGGACGACGGGAGGGTCGAGAACGCCTCCGTTATCGTCGTGGTAAACCATGCGGCATGGTCCTTCCAGACGGACGCCGAACGCTGTACGTAGAGGTGCGACAATAGGTGTAAGACCCCTGCAGGAGGTGACATAGATCTATGGCAGTAGGGATATGATGACCGCAGAACTGAATCAGAGACAAGAAACGTACAGTGCTTCTGTCTCTATCCTGAAGTCGCGATGGGCACGGAGATTCGCAGGTAACGTGGAATCAAGTTTGTCGGCCAGCAGGGGGACAATCGAGGGAAAATCATGAGCGGCTTGTTTAAGTGCTGCTGTGCTCTTCGTGTGGTCCTGTGACCATCATAAGCAATTGCATGTAGGAAAGATGGAGGGGTACGGACCTTTTCCTTCGTCGCGTCCTCTGCTACCTTTAAAGACAACGCACGAGCAAATGCCCAACCAGGTAGAAGGACAGGATTCACCCTAGCATCCTGCTTCCCAGAGAGATCCTTGCGACGCTCTTCAGATATATCGTACGCATCAAGGAGCCATTGGTGCATCCCCGACTTGATCGCCACGAAGTCCAGATGGAACAATGCGCCATGGGGATCGTTCCATGGGTCCAGTGAGTACATGAGTCTGGCAAATTCGAATGCTGTTCGCACGCATCCTCTGCGTTGGAGATCTCTACTTAAACATGAGATATTTTCAGACAAGAGCAATAATAGAAACGCACGAGACCTGACGATGGACGGCGAGGAAGAATGGCCGGTTCTCGACACGGTCAAAGTCAAGTCGATTGAGACCGCTTGTGAAAGTGAAAGCACCAATGAGAGCTCGCTCGTAGGTAAACATGGCTCTATCGATGAAATCGACAGCCTGAGCATGTTCTAAGATGAAAGCCATCAGAAAAGAGTCAGATAAATATCAAACAATTCTACCTTCTCGATGTCTATATACTTCCGAGATCTGGAGGAGTGTATCGGCATGCCATGGCAGAGTACCAAGTAGATCCCAAAATCCCTGTGGATCTGACTCAGATTCGACAACGGCTGTTTGTGAAAAGGTGTCTCGACTCACCTCCGGACAGGACAGTCTGCATAAATGCCTTCGTCATGCTCTTGTACTTCTTGCTGTACTCGATCGTCCACCACTTCTCTTGGAGAGGCTCCCATGACTGGCGAGTAAGTTTGGCTACTTCCTCCTCTGGCGTTAGCGATCGCAGTGAGAGACCTTCTCGCCCTTTCGCTGCCCACCAGGTAGCTTGTGGCCGAGTCAGATTTGACCGAACGGCAGGTGCCTTCTTCCGACTTGACGAAGATTCAGCTTTGGTGGCTTGGACGACTTTCGAACCGAAGAATCTGCGCATCTCGGCCTCTGCGTCCAGATTCTGTAGAGATACGGATAAAAGAGCGGCCAGCGACTGCTTTCCACTTGCGCTGTGTGAGATTTTCTGGGACGCAGGGTATCTAGCAGGGGAATGAGATGTGTTTAAGACCGAACGCTGTTGCGGACGCACTGAATCGATAGCTCTGCTAGAGCCTGATCCAACTCCTCATTGGCAGCCTTGCGCTCCTTCGCTTTGGCTTTTTTCAGAGCTCTCTTTTCGTTCTTCGCTGGAGTAGATGGTGTACTTGTTCGCGTGGATTTCGGCGCCTCCTTCATGGCTGGTGGCGGGCTTGCTGTATTCGGTTCGGTGGTCTTTTTCTTCTTTTTCTTTGACTAACAGAAACATTAGACCAGTTAAATAGTAAGATAGAGAGCTCACCTTCTTGGACTTCGTCGCCTTCACCTCCTCTTCCTCTTCCGACCCGTTGACATCGTCTGGAAGCAACTAAACTTCATTCCATGAGAATCGGTAATGGGATGAGATCAACACCCACACTTGAAAAACCACCACCCCCTCGACTATAACTGGGACCTGGTGCATCTTCCTCCTCACTAGACGCGTCAACTGGCACCGGTGGCTTCGTGGATGCAAGTGCTTCGAGTTCCTCAAGTTCTCGCTGCTGCCGTTTATTGAGGCGGGGAGGCATCTTGTGGTTTCTGGAGAAATACAAGTTCAATCTCGTCCTGATTTCTCGTTTTCCGACCCAATGGACCAAGGTTTGGCGCAGCACGAGAGTGCGGATATGGGGGAGCCTCCAAATGACTGGGACTGGGACGAAAGCAGACGGTGACGTAATACACCTACAGAATTTGAAGCTCCGATCGGTGAGTTCCGAGCCACTTTCGGTCGTCTGCCCTTCAAGTTCATGTTTGTCTGTCTTCAACCCAGCTTCCCTCAGAGTGCTGCAAATAGAAACATCTGCTCACCTTTCCGATGATCCAACTGGTAATAGCCTTGGATCCCAGGTTGTCGCATTGGGAACTCGATTTGACGACACAGACGCCCGCTTAAGGTGGACTCAAGGTTCTAAAAACGTTATCAGAAGAATACATTGACCCATAGCCGTGAGGAGGCTTTTCTTGTACGCGGTTTCATCGCATGTAAAAGCTCTCTTAATCATTTTTCAATCTCTTCACGCCTCCTGCAGGACTCCTGTTTGAGGACGAATCAGTCACATGGAACTTGGGCTTCTCTACAAGAAGAGAGACTGCAAAATCGGGCGTTGACATTTTTGACGTCTGCTTGAACGACTAATTCCATTATGGACCAAGTCCCATCCGGCTCTGTCAGAGAAACCACTGAACTAATCACGTCCTCCGCGCCTACAACCAATACACCGTCCGAGAGGAATGAAGACCGATGACAACAGAAGCTAGCATCATGTCCCTTGATTCTTGAATTCGATCCGGATACTTCAGTTTGCGGGGCCTTATGCTCCTCGGCTGAGAAAGCAATGCTGACGGGAAAGCGGTAGTCGCATAGATACTACATAACCGCGGCGCTGATAACCAGGAATAGATCCCCTTCTTCCCTCTTCCTCTTCCCTTATTTTCACCTATGGACTCAACCATTTCCGCGATGCGGTCCTTTGGAGCCATCGCACCCCTCTTGTTCACGAATGTAGGCCTGCCTTTCGTCCTTGCCTGGGTTCTCTTCGCAGCGTGGAGGAAGGTCCAGAGCATCCGGTCCGACAAGACAACGCGACTAAACGGACCTGCCAGCCAAAGCTTCATCTTTGGCGTATACCGACACACCAACGAGGCAGAGGACCCTGGAGCCGTGTACGAGGAGTGGGCGTTGCAGTACGGGCCTGCGTTCCGTGTTCCTGGTGGATTTGGGTCAAGCCGGATTGTCATCTGTGACCCAAGGGCCAATGCGCATTTTTACTCCAAGGAGACGTTCGGATACATTCAGACCAAGCTAGCCAGGGTGTTCATCGAGAACTTGGTGCGTTTCGTTTTACACCCTTCCGTGACACCACATGTTCATTTACCAGCAGTTCGGTCGTGGGTTACTTTGGGCTGAAGGAGATAGCCATCGTCGACAACGGAAGGCTTTGTCTCCTGCCTTCAGCAATGCGGCGATTCGAAAACTGATGCCAGTCTTCTACGACGCCGCGCACAAGGTCGGACCGAGATTTGCCTTGTGGCCTCATTTAACTTACGCGAGGACTAGATGAAAGCCATCTGGGACTCCATGCTCGACGCAGGATCTGGCGAAGCCTCCATCGACGTTCAGATCTGGTACGTCATGCTATCCACGCTGAGATCCTCCTGCTCACATCTGATAGGATGAACCACATTTCGTAAGCGCTTAGCTCAAGGCACTGACACCGACATCTCATCCCCTGTAGCCTCGACTCTATAGGAATCGCAGGTTTTGGGCACGACTTCCATGCTCTCGATGGGAAAGACTCCGCCGTCGTGAAAGTGTTCGAATCCTTTGGGAGTGGCGACACCGGCTTCCTCTCACGCTTTGTGTTCTTGATGGGCCCGGTATTCCCAACACTACAAAACCTCCCAACGAAGCAAAACAGGATTTTCAAGAGACTAAGGGATACTATGGGCGAGATTGCGGATGATCTGCTTGCGAGGAATAGGAGAGAGAGGGAAGAGAAACAATTGTCAGAGGAGAAATCGATCATTGGTCTTCTCAGTGAATCATAGTAATCTCTCTCACTCGTACTCCAAGCTCACAGTTTGATAGTCAAGGCTGAGACTACAAGTTCGTCATTGGGAATGTCACAAGAGGAGATTTTGGCCCAAGTATGAAATTTTATATTTTCCCGTGGTCGTCGGTCACTGAAGCATTGTGCTCGTAGATGGTACGTTCTCCACCCAAAATTCCATGCGTCTGCCCACTCATTGTGACCAGAACGTGCTATTGCTAGCAGGTAAGCCATCTCCGTCTTCATTTGATTTTATTCCTCAAATATGTGTCAGGATATGAAACAACTTCCAGTAAGCTCGAGAGTCGTGCGTACTCCTGGATAATCTGCTCATCAAGTCTGCTTCCTCAGTCAGCCTTACAGTAAGTTACAACCAACGACTGTCTTCAAACGAGCTTGTGTTAATGGTGTTGGCAGTGGGCATTGATTGAACTAGCGCGCAAACCAGAGAAACAGCAAAAACTTCGGGACGAGCTTTCTCAGTTCGTTGGGGGCGATCCCACTTTCGACCAGTTGTCTACTTCACTGCCCTATCTGGACGCTGTTGCTCAGGAAGTTCTGCGACTGCATCCACCTGTGAGAGACACGACGCGTGTGGTACGTTTGCCGTATCTCCATGCAACCATCGTCTGAAGTCTCTAATACTTCTCAGGCCGCAGAAGACGACGTCATCCCCTTCAGCTCGCCTATCATGACCACAAACGGTGACATCGTCTCCAACCTCGTCATATCCAAAGGCACCGTCATCACCTCGCCAATCACGTACATGAACCGCGCAGAGGTGTTCTGGGGCCCTAACGGGAAGGAATTTGAGCCTGAGCGGTGGCTTGAGATGGACCGGTGTAGCAGGGCGAAGGAGATCCAGGGATACCGGCATATCCTGACGTTCTCGGATGGACCGAGGACTTGTCTTGGGAAGAGTTTTGCGCTGACTGAATTCAAGGTGCGTACGCCTGCTACCGTTTTCGTGGTGCAGCTGATCGATTGTTTGCAGGCGGTCTTGTCAGTGCTGATTCAGAATTACATCTTCGATCTTCCGGACGGACCGGACACCAAGATCGAAAAGCATCCCTCCATTCTACCGCGGCCCAAGGTCGCTGGGCAGAAAGGCGCTAAAGTACCGATGAAAGTGAAGCGCGTGGAGTGACTGAGGGCCCTGAATCTTCTCGATTTTGCGTTATGACGCTTATCTTTATCCTCTTTTCCTTCAACTCTCGTCGTGAAAATTCATTCATTTTAAAATATACATATCCATATGGCTGGCTGAGAAAACCTGTCCAGAGTTTGTTAACTTGTTCCTGAGCAATGAAGGTCTGGCCCTCATCAATGACACCGCACGCAGACAGTGGTGGCGCAGTTATTTACATAACTAGGAAGAAGGTTAGGCATTGTTTTCTGTTCTCTGCATGTTGTTGAATTCTGCTGACCCCAGATAGTGGAACGAAGGCACTTGGCTGACAGGAAATGAGAAGGGTTAGTCTCTTGCTCGAATTTGCATCAGACCACCTTTCACGAGCAGTGTCCGAGTCGCTACACGTGTCTGATCTTACCATCAAATGGTCGACGACCGTTCAATTAGACGCAAGATTCATGGGTCATACACCTACATAAGAAGCCTTCAAAGAGGCAGAGACACGCGGCCGTGCTCAGCAGGAAGAACTCTTCGCTCAAAGACGCATATTGGCATCTCTGCCGCCAGCACAATATTACTCGCGTCTATAGACTGCTGTTATATGGATGACCTAGGTTATGAGAGAAAGGATGGAGGCACCGATTTCTGCCTGATGATGGAGAAATTTTGGGCCTGACAGGAGTACGAAAGTTGAAAGTCACTAGCTACGCCCATAGGGTGATGGACATTCCGCAGCTATTGCCTTTTTCGGATATGGGCGCCTAACGGTGACGTTGAAGCTCGACAGGAAAGTTCGGACGGATGTCTGTAGTTCATGGTGCCTTTAGCTGCGTAATCACAGTTCTTCCTTTACCCGACGTCTGATGTGCTATTATATTTATCGACAACGTACTACTTGCATCCACTCATTAGTGTCTACCGAATCTCAATATCTTCTTCATGCCCTGAATTATTTTGGCCCCTTTAACGGCCCATGAACCACCTGGAGCTGGATGTGCCATACTCATAGGGTGATCCCTGGCTGGCTTGTGCCCAGACAGAGCTGAAGGAATAGGTTTGGACTTGTCATGGTATGCTACGGCAAGATGCAGTTTTCCGTCTTTCGTGTTGCGATGGCCAATCAGCCGATCTGGACCAGGACTCTTAGGGTGGTGCAGTTTTCCGAACAGGCTAGAAGGATGGGTCGGGAAGTGGTAGGCCACCTTATCCGGATGCTCTGGCGAAGGATTGTCAGACGCATTCTTCTTGAAGCCTGTTTGCGGTTTTGGATATCCTGTACCACCGAGTTTGGAGTTCTTCGAGCTCCATGGAAGCGCATTTTTAATATGCTGAACGAGGGATGCTCCAGCCTTGTTGATGTCGTGTCCACTGTACTAACAAACAGTGTCACCATCAGCCACCTCTGCAGTAGGCCAAATAATTTGCATCGGGGACTGACCACACCAGTTGCCATCTTGAATACTGTATTTCCGGGGACAGGATGAAATCCAGTCGTGCTGATTACTTTATGTTCTAGCAGGATCATCATTTAATGGGCTTTGTAAGAGACTGGAAATCTCTCGTCAGAAGAATAATGGACGTACTGTTCTTGTGTTGAATCCCAGGCCCAAAGTGGTTTGGCGGAGGTTTGCCTGAGCGCTTGGACAACTGAACCGTGCTGTCCCTACGCTCAAAGCGATCGGTCTGAAAACACCGCGAGCCATCTTGGGTCTGGAGAATACGGAAGTCCGTTTATTTAATCTGGAAGATAAATTGAAAGTAAAGACATACATGAATTGGTATGGGTGCTGCAATGCACGATGAAGTTACCACGGCGATGAGGGATATGAAAAGAGCGAGGATGTGCATAATGTCAACGGTCAGACGTTGGAATTGGGTTTCTTGAGGTTGTCAGAAATTTGAAGCGGTTGCTTAGACCAGCTACAACTTGCGTTGGGCAGACCAGCTGCTCGAATGGTCTCGTTTCAAGTTGGTCGTTCTTTCCCTTCTATCATCCTACTGAGGGACGACAAAAATGAAAGGCATCGCCATGCGAGTGGGTCCATATATCATGGTTCCATGTTAAATTGATGGAAATGGCGCCGATAGCTAATATAGCCACCAATAGCAGCTGGAACGGCCATCATCCTTTCAGCTTTGCATCAACATGAACGCGAGCTTCAACACCAACAGCTAATTTAGACTCGGAAGGCTGTCTTCGTGGATGGTAGGTCTGCCAACCGTGCCGGGTACGGTGACGGCCGTCCAAGAACGGCTGAAGGTCGGGCTCAAATGGGTGAGCACCGGCCGGGTCTCGAGGAAAGGTTTGTGCCGTCGGGTCGGGTCGGGAATAAACACGGCCGTGTACGGCCGTCCTCCAACCCGGTAGCATTAAGTACCCAACACCTCCCTCGGCGCGTAAATGTACGACCAGTATGTGTGCCTTTGGCATGGTGGGACGTTGGATAATAAAATTTTGAACTCAACTTGTTTGGATGCTTGTCATAAACGCTTCACAGTTCCAGAAATAGGCCATCCGTCACCCACAGAGCAGAGCCCGCCACGACCGATGCATCAAGCGCCCATCAGTCAACTCTGGGCCAGTGGATTGGCCCGGCGTAGTGACAGGAAGCCTCCCGACCTTTCTTCACCCCTCGTTCTCGTTCTCGTTCTCGTTCTCGTCCTCGTCACCCCTCGTACTCATTGCGTCGTTCTTGAAGGCAACGTGGCCTCATCGCTCAAACATCGGTTTCTCGGGAGTTGTATCCCATTTAGCGCTCGTCACACGCTCTTGCACGCCTCGCATCACACCTGGCCATTCGCTCACGCAAGCCCCGTACATCCAGGACTTGACCAGCACAACTGTGACCTCTGAATTTGTGTTGCACCCTCAGAATATTCACTCTTGATGGATATTAAATGTTGTGTTTTATTCATATTTATCTACCTATAGCTATACACGACTATCCTACCAATCACTAGCCATATTATTGTACATAGAAAGGAGTAAGATTATCCTAAACCCGGCTTTCCGTCGACGGGTTCCACCGGCCGCTCATGCACGGCTTGCACGGGCGACATGAATGGTCCAGCCGTTCCGGGTGAGGGCAGCTCAGGAATGGTTCCGGTTCGGCTACCCGTGCCGTGTGTCGGCTGCCGTCTCCCGTCACACACGGGTTCGGTTGGCAGCCCTAGTGGATGGGCGTTCACTTGGCGGACACACATGAAAGTTGCATGAAAGATAAGCAGTACGTCGGCTTGCTGTTACCCCCAAGTATCCCCGTAATGGTAGTACTAGTAATAGTATGAATAGTAACATGAGTATACCGGCATCGTTACCATGGCCGAACACCGCTTTTTCCAGGAGCACTGTTAGTGTACGGATCAACGTTTCAACCTGATTCCCACACATCGTAAGCCTCTGACGTACAAAAGCGTTGACTCGGCCATTGGAACTTGAACATTGACGTGTTTCTGTTAACCCACAGGTTAGATGTTTCGTACCGGTTTTGCAGGAAGAACAAGAGTGCCGTTGACATCCAGGAGATTTGGTCCTTCTTCCGCAGTCCGCAGAGTTATTGAAGCCCACCAGCTTTGTCCTTTGCCATCAGGTCAAGCGATCCCTTACTCAAGACCCATCTCTCACCTAAATTCTACGACCACTTCCAAGTCAATCTACGACACGCACCGACGCGATTGGGTTAATCCTTGGGTGGAGGCTGTTGGCGCAGACCCTCTATCTCGAGAAAGAATTGCATCCCGCATAACTGATCTCCTCGCTGGCCGAACCGTCAATGCCGTTCCCGGGATCCCGCACACCGAGAATCCCAAAGATATGCTATCCCAGTTCGTCTGGACGATGAACTGGGAGTCCAATCCCGCTGCATTTGACGATGTATGACACGGTATCTTTGATGTCGCCAAGGCACGTAGGTGGACCGAAGACATCCGCGAACAAACCTACTACTGGACTGAACTATACCTTCTTGACCCTGCGTTTGATGCGCAGCCAGAGGACGGAGAAAAGGTCGAAGGAGAGTGCTACGACAACACTTGGATAAGCTGCTCATTAGGCGGCGCCCGTCTCTTTTCGCTTGGGTACGGCTATTCGTACTACACATGGTCCTCTCTATTCGAAGGACTGGGTATAAGCGAAGAGTCAGATGCCATATCGGACAGTATGCGGATTGGGTCCTGTGCCCAATTGCTGGGAGCGGGAAGAAGGATCAGGTTGTGTCAGTTGGGAGGTGGAGAGGATCGTTCCACACCAGGCTTCGCCGGCCGCTGGCTGGCTGCTGCACCGATGAATGAAAGAGAAGGGAAGACTGGAGAAGAAACATGGGCGAACATCATGAAGGCACTTGCTGACCAGCAGGAAATGGCCGGAGCCAGAACGGCTTCTCTCCTAGAGGCAAGTCGTTTTCAAATCAAGAATTCAAAAGTACTTATAATGGACTTTCTGCCCCAGATCACTCGGAACCATCTTACGTCAGATCAGCCCGACTTAACTAGCGGTGAGGTTGCAAAGATCATTTGGCCAGGATCAGCAGAACAAAGTTCATCTTCATAAAATCCAGTTCCTTCGTGTATACCCTCCTTTATTACTTTTTCTATTTGGAAGGCTCAACAGATGCTTCTCTTCTGACCGTCTCCTCATGGACACGATTAAGTAGTTGGTCTAGTGCGGGCGCTTATTGAGCCCTCAAAAGATAAGATAAGATAATGGATATCCACAGCCACGTAGTAGTTGCTCAGTAACCTCGTCCTTTCCAAAAATCTGAACTTCGGAATCGGACGCGAGCCTTTAGGAGTGGAACGTGGCTGCCTATGTCGTGGATGCCCCCATGTTCTCGTTCCAAGGTGAAAGTCAGGTACTCATCACAGGCGGCAATTTCATCCAACACAATTTCCTTGGCTCCAGCGGTATTTACAACACAACAACTGGTTAAGGCTTAGAGCTTCTCAAGCGAACCACATTGGCCGGCGCTTCTCATGACTCTGCAGAACGCTACCCACCACCGAGGTGTCATCCGCAGACCCGAACCGCCATCATCAACTCGATCCTCGAATGGGTGGCGAATATCGACCGATCTACCAATGTTCTGTGCCTATACATATGGCCCAGCAGGCGTCGGAAAATCAGCCATCGCACAAACGATTGCAGAAATCTTAGAGAGGCTAAGGCTACTAGCCGCTACGTACTTCTTCTCGAGGACGACTCCGGGAAGAAACCATGCACGCAATCGGTGGTTGGAATCGCGCCACTTATCGAGGAAACTGTGCGACAGGACCCATCCATTATCGACAAATACATCGATGTCCAGCTACAGAAGCTAATTGTCGATCCGTTCAAGCCCTATTAGGGCCTATGCTCGATAGTATACCGTGGCCGATGGCCATTATTATAGACGGTCTGGATGAATGCAGTGACGAGAACACTTAAACAGAAATCCTAGATTTAATCACCAATGCAACTAAGCAGCTCCCAGTGTGCTTCATCATCGCCAATCGACCAGAAACCTGGATCCAAGACGTCTTTGACGAAGATCCCCTAAAGTCTATCACAACCCGGTACGATGTCGGAAAAACGCGATTTCCATTATAAGGCCTTGCGGCTCCTGGCACCCCTGGCCCCGCTGATACGCTGGCGTGGAGATGCTGATAATCTATGATAGACGCCTGTAAGCGGAGCGTCAGAAATCCGTAACCTCTGGTAAGTCCTTATCACATCTGATCATTTCACCTCGAAAGGCCCTAGTTTTCGAAGAAGGCATTCAAAAGAAGATACCTCTCACCCTCTCGAAACACTGAATCATCTTCAAAGTGTTTTCATTTCGACTAAGGCGAGTGTCCATTTATTCAGCTCGTGAGCGGACTTGAAGTTCTGAGCATATCCTAGGGCATGAGAGCTTCCCAAAAGTCTGAACCTCCGTGGCCGTGGACCATAGACCTGGACGAAGGGGAAAGTCTCGTCAGCATACTTACACATCTCGGAGTCGAATTAGGATCCAGAATTAGTGCCTCGAAGCGCCCACATCCCTCCGGCAGTCGGTTAAGCTTGTGAATTCCGAGTCGGAGATTAGTCTCGGGGCGATATCTAGGCGCCGAGGTCCAGGTGTGAAAGGGATATAAAAACGGGCTTTCGTCGTCTCATTCCAGCGCAATTCCTTCTGGCTGACCGAATTCGAGATTGGATGAACGTCGGCGCTACCTGCCTTCTGTCTGACGGTGCGTCCTACCCCATTCATGTATCCCCTGCTGACCTAGCTGGACTTCACTCAGCAGGGTGTCTTATACTCGGTGCGCACCTTGTACGTCTCTGTATTTCAACACTGACTAGCACAACTAGGAACTCTTCTTTTCTCTAAGGCATCAGCTGTGAGAAACAGGTAACATGCGGGGCCAGGGGCACTGACTCTGCGAACGTCGTGCGTCCGTCTTTACATGCGCTAGAAAGCTGCAGCTGACTTTGACGGAAAGGGTGGCTGGCTCACCTCTCTACACGAATGGTAACTGGTAAGGTTCTGTTAGCGCAATGAATTTGAGCTAACTTCATTCAAGACTGCTGTACCGCGATCGGCTGTTCCCTCGAGCTCGAAATGTCGGCTTCTTTTGTTTGTACAACGGAAATGTAAAGTCCGAAGGCGGGGCATGTAATTCTCCTAGAGTAGAAAATGAAAATCATTTTTAATTCCCTTATTTTGGATAGGACAAGCTTCAGGGTCCCCGAATATGATTTTTGTGGCCAGTATTTGTAGGTTTTTCTGAAGACACCTATTTGCCATTATAACACCGGAGAAGGCCTGAACAGCCATGCAGACAAGATCAGGCCTAAGTAGGGTGTCAGAACTATAAGTTCGATAATGCTTGCACACATGGATGGGTGACTTTTCACCGTCGATATGATTCCCGATCATCTGACGTCCTAACAGGTCCTTATATTTCCGTATATGATCATATATGGGAAATTCGATTTTTCCGACAGAGCTCAACCACTCTTCCACTGTCGGCGCCGACGAGGACATTCGAATCTACCTGAAGGCAGAGCTTTCTCGGATTCACGTGAACCGGACGCATCGCCGCATGTAGTCTTTCAAGCCGAACTTCGAGTAGCGCCAGTACCCTAGCTGGAGGAGATTAGAGGTAGGTTGGCAAGAAGGACAAAAAAGGATAATGATGCTGTGAAGAACAGATCTAAGAAAACTAGATACCCTTGAGGAGGATCCAAATCTGAGCCTCCATGATTCGAAATCTGCGCTCGGACTAGCAAGCTGGATATTTTTCAGGATAATCGGTGCCATTGGATGTATCTAAAATACTATGGGTGTGGAGAAGCAATGCAGTTGTGTAATACATGGCAGTTAGTGGCACAGGTCGTAGTACAGAGTCAAAAGAAACGAAGGGAATAGCAATAAGGGCAAAAAGGCCGAACCCAAAGTGAAAGGAATAAACCAAAGTCCAGAAAAATTATATCTTTTTTACTTGAAATAAAAAAGTGAACGACAAAGCTCTATCGTCATGCATCAGAAGCATCTTCTTGCTCCCGTACCTCGTCCACGAAGTCGTTTACATCCCTGATCAATTCTCGAACCAAGTCATCCCGCTCCCACTCCTTTCGATGACGCCATATACAACCGAGGCACGTCGCTCGCAGCTGCTCGAGCTGTTCGATGGTTAACCCAGCCGTCTTCTCAACAAGGAGCTGACGCAGGTCGGAGACCAAAAAATTCGAGACAATGAAGTCGGGCAAAGGAGGTGTCGGGCTGCGTTCCACAACCATCGGGGCAGGCTCAGCAGGTGATGTAGAGGGACCAGGAAGCGGCGTTGGCTGCCTAGAGGGTTGTCTAGAAGGTTGTCTAGAGAGCTGACGTGGTAGTTGTGGAGCTGGACTACGCGACATTGACATTGTCCGCGGAGGTGGCGTTGGCGTGTTTGCGAGCATCTGGGTGAATGTCAGTGGCTGAGGTGGTTGGTTATAAGGATGCTGGGGATGGGGTGAAGACATGAAAGGGTCAGAAGGGTCGTACCCGCCAACTTGGGGGAAATTGAACGGGCTGTCGTTCGGTCTCGGAGCAAACATCGATGGTTGATGGAACATATTTTCTGAAGGTTGTATAGGATTCAACAAGGAAGGATCAAATCCAGGGCCACGACGTGGAGACTCATCCACAACCATGCGTTGGTCAAAATGTGGCTGAGGGAAGAAGTGATGAGGCTCTTGGAGTGACGGGTCGATGGGGATGGGATGCTGGTGTTGTGGCAGCATTGGATATTGTATTTCGGGCACTTCCAGGAGAGGTGGCAGAGGCTCTGCGGGTTGAGGCGCAAATCGAACAATATGTCGAATCTCTGAAACCGGCGTTCGTCCGAGAGTGTCTAATGGGTCACGATCGTCATCGTGCTCATCAATGACCCTCGACCGTTTAGCATCGCGACCGCCCTCGACGATATCCACAGTATGAGCCTCTCCTTCAGACCCATGAGAGTCGCCTGACGTTCCTTCTTCACCTCGTTGCCTCTTCAACCGGCGTTCCAGTTTGACTGGATCAGTTATAGGATGCTCTGGCTGAAGGCCATTGTTCCGTGCACTTCTCCTTGTGCCAAGAGCAACAGCGTTGCCGTCCTGCTCTTTATCCTTGCCCTTGTTCTTATCCTTCTCCTTCTTCCGTTCCTCTCTCCTCTGCCTTTCGCGGACAGCCATCCTCTCGCATTCGAGCCTCAACTGTGGATCGAATTCCTGAATGCTGACCTGGGTCGCAGTGAACATGGCCTGCGCTCTGTAAAGCCGCTCTGGATCCTCATAAGATCTAACGTCGGCATTATGTACCATCTTGCCAACGTCGTCCAGGAAGTCCTGAGGTGTAAGGTAACGTCCCTTGAATAATTCGGCTTGCATCCTTTCCAGGTCCATATCAAAGAGTGGAGGAAGCTGCCGCATAATTTGCTGCTGTTCCATGACGATGCCGTTCATCGGTACATCCTGCGTCCCATTGACGAGTTGGATTGGTTGATCACCTGTGATGTCGATGACCGCATTTGGGCCTTGATGAACTTCGATGGCAGTAGTGGACACCGTATCCATCCCATTCATATTGACATCCTGTGCCTCGAAATTATACTCTTCCTATAAACGAGAAATCTTAGACCAACTCAAGAGACGATATAAAATGCGAAGACTGACCGTTGCTCGCTTCGTAAATCTCTTGAACTTCCTCTTTAGCTCTGTCAATATAGGCCCAAGCCTATACTTCAGAAGAGTGATCGTTTTCTGATCGTTCTCCTCCTGCAAAGCAAGCTCCGCCGCAGTAGGCTTTCTAGGCTCAATAGGTGGGGCAATTGGTAGGTCCTCCAGTATCCTCTTTCTTCGCTGCATACCATCCGCGAATTGATTCGGCGGGCGTTGGACGTCTTTGAGAAGGCCTTCAAAGTATGCCTCGCGTTGTGATGCACTCGGCGATATGAGTTCGACCCTGTTATCCTTCGTTGGACCAAACCACGCCTTCACATCTCGAGGAAGATCTGCGAATCGTCCGTCGACGACGGCAAGGAGGAGGATAGGATCTGTAGGCGCAAGGGTATCAAGCATAGCGCGAACCGTGGACCGAGACGTCTCCGATACAGCTGCACACCAGCCCACAAGAGAAGGTATGTAGATCACAGAAGGTTGATTTCGCTTCGCCTCAACAAACAATTGGACGATGGCTGCTTCAGCAGTCTAAATAGAGGAATGCGGTTAGATATGATTACTAGCCAGAAGCTATGAATGACTTACACGAGTAGAGTCTCCCATCAGGGTCCCAAGCTCAAGACTTTGAACATGATAACCTTCCAAATGATGCAGGGCAGCAGCGCCAACATAACCTTGTCCCATGCCAACAGGACCATGAATGATAATACGTGGCCTGTACACTCGCAGTTTCTGCATGGCTAACAGCAGACAAAGATAACAATGAGGTTCGGCGTGATCGGCACGGATGCCGCATGAAACTAACCTTGAGAAAACATCTCCCTTTCTAGAGCACCTTCTTCTCCACCCTCATCTTCGAACTCAGCCTCTTCCAATGCGGTCAGTCGCTTTTCCACTGGCATCACGCGTTGGATGACCTCCTTGACCTTGTCCAACGTGCCATCCAACAACGGCACAAACTGACTTGGTAGAGGCGTGGCTGCAGAAGAGGACGAACGAGCAGAAGATGGCACTAGCTCTGAAATGAACTATGTAAGCACCTATCCTTATGCCAGAGCCGACGAAGTAGAACCAACTTTTGATGGAAATCATGAAGTCACGGAGACCCACGCCAATCGTTTCGGGCTTCAGGAGTAGACGATCATTGCTCTTGTACACCTGTGGGTATCTTCTCTGAATAGCGTTCAGAGCTGCTTCAGTGCACAGCGCCTGCGGTGAAGATACGAGGTCAGCTTGAGCGCAAACAGCAATAAAGCAAGGCCCACCCTCAGATCAGCACCTCCGTAACCCTTTGTAAGCTTGGCCAGCCCTTGAACCCTCTCCTTGATTTCTTTCTCCTCCTCTTCCATCTTATCCTCTTCGGAAGCGCCCCATCCTTCCCACTTCCTCGTCATGATACTCAAAATCTTCTCTCTCGCCTCCAAAGAGGGTAACCCGAAGTAAAATTCCCGATCGAAGCGACCAGGTCTTCGAAGGGCAGGATCGACGGCGTCGGGTCTGTTTGTCGCACCAATGACGACGACCTGCCCTCGCCCGTCCATGCCGTCCATCAGGGCGAGTAAAGTGCTGACAATCGATGCATGGATCTGGTCTTGCTTAGACGATCGAACAGGCGCCAAACCGTCGATCTCGTCAAAGAAGATGATCGAGGGCTGCGAGTTCTTCGCTTCTTCGAAGAGAAGACGGAGTTGACGCTCAGCCTCTCCGACCCACTTGGATAAGCAGTCCGCCCCTTTACGCATGAAGAAGGCTGTTCAAAATTTGGATTTAGGTTGAGAAGCAACAGCAGTAGTATGAACGACGCACAGATCTGCTTTCCGCCCGTCCTACAGCTCGCCGCTAGTGCTCGTGCTAACAGAGTTTTACCGGTTCCGGGAGGACCATGGAACAGCACACCTCGTGGCGGTGTGACGTTGAATCTTTGGAAGACTTCTGGGTACAACAGGGGAAGCAGAGTCATCTCCTTCAGGGCATGGATATCTGCGCGATAGTCAATCGACTGAACACCCACGGAAACACAGAAAAACTCACGATCGTCCAATCCACCTACTTCGTCGAAAGTCACATTCTGATTTACGCCAAGTGGGTCAGCGTCGGCAAGAGCTAAACTACGTGGTTAGGCTGATAATGAGAAAGAAACAACGAAGAAGCGCACCTGCATCGCCGATTTTTCCAAGGTTCGAAGGTGTGCCTGCAGCAGCAAGGTCTCCGGGCATCATTCCACCCGCAGGAACAGCACCGAATGGATTCATTCCCCCAAAGCCTTTCCGAGGAGTCCTCGTCGGATAATCCGAATCCTGGACGACAATCAGAGAAATGGGATCGCGGGAGGAACACACACGTACGGAATCGTCGCCCATGCCCATCCACCTTCCAAGTTCAGCACCACTTGCACTCCAGCCTAGTCCACGTCCTTTGCTCTTCCCCGGACCGCCACCGCGGCCATTCCTACCATTACTCCGTCCTCCATTCTTCGGCGGTGGTGGCAGCTCTTCGAGGGGAGGCGGAATAGCGTAGTTCACCTTTTGCCTTTGTCTCAGCGCATAGGGCCTTCCATCGTCTTGGTCGTCCGCCTCTTCCGGCTCGGGCTCAGGCTCTGGTGGGGGTTCCAGGTCGGAAGAGGTGTGGGGTGCCTCATCGAAAGACCCATCCCCATCAGCAGACGCGCCAGATGAGGTGTGGTCAGGGTGGAAATCTTCCTCTCCTGGCTGAGGGGCACGACTTTGGTGGCGTCTCGCGGCACGCTGGGCTCGCTGTGCCTCTTGCCTCCTCTTCTTCTCCTCAGCAGTAAGTTCTGAAGGCGGGGGTGGCTGAGAGGTTTTGGCGGGCCTCGGTCGCAAGCGTCGTGTTCCGTAAGTCCCATTGGGCGACTTGTCGTCCTCATCACTAATCACGAAGCCATTCAACTTGTGAGTTCGATTTGAACGCCGGGGTGGTGCTTCGTCCTCGTCTTCATCGTCTGCATCGTCGTGGCGTGGCCGCTTCGCCCTGGTGGAAGCGGTATTCTGGACGATTTCGTCATCTTCTCCCTCGGTACTCTCGACATAAGTCTTCTTGACTATCCTCCTTCCGGATCTGGTTTGCCCGAAGACTGGCTTCTCTGTCTCGTCCTCCTCTTCAGGTTCGTTGGGTGCATCCATGTCGACAGATTTCTCGCTGGCATGGTACTCTGATCCAGAGGCTATGCTCGACGTGCGCCGGGTCGAGCGTCGAAGATTCATGATAGTCAATGCGGGTAGCTTGATGCGTAAAGGGTGGTTGTCGTGAAATGCAGTGGGGCTGTCGACCAAATTTGTCGACTCGGGTTCGTGCATGAAAGGGTGGCCTGCTGACCACAGCGAGAGTGAGCGGCCTCGATAGAGTGTTGGTCTTCAATGCTGTAGCCCGCTGCCGTCGTCGTGGAAGGTCTTTGTCGTCGTCCAATGCGATGTGGAAGGAAGCCCATTGTGCAAACAAATGTGGCTGTGTTTGTTTGTCATTGTTGTCCCCTCGTGTACCATGCTTCCATCCCCTCACCTCATTTCCCGTCCTCCTCCTTGCCCCAAATGCCCCCCACGGCACCAAGATCCAGAAGTTAGACTAGCGATGTCAAAGGGGAGAACGGAACAACCAAAATATTGTGGAAAAGGTTGTAAAAAAGCCCGGAGACTGTCTCAGGCAGCAAAGATCGTTGTAGCATCCTGTTTTCGAGGTCTGTGGTGGGGGGTTCGAAGGAAAGAATGCATTTTGTCGCCTTCACATTTTCGAACCTACCGGCTGGATGTTCGTGACGATGGCGAGACTGTGACAGGTGTGACTTTTGGCAATTGATCTCGCGATTCCCACGAGTTGGAGGGTAAGTATAAGTATGCCAGTCAAATGCCAATTTCCAGTTCTCTGAGGATTCGTATTATAGACAAGGGACAAGATATTTAGGCAAGGACGCCGTTGAAATTCTCGTCACCATTCAGGGTGAGGGTCTGTACAACTTTTGCATGGGTGCACGATACAACTCGGAAACCAAATACTGACAGCGTCAGTCATCTTGGTCCAGTGATAAGCAATTATAGTCTATTCTGCTCTGATAATCCTGTACAGCATGAAGCTATGTGTACTGGAGCATATTAGTGTACTACTGTACATGACTGTCCAAGGGAATTCTGCTAAAAACGGCATCTAGACGAAATATTAGATCATATCCCTCTTTCATCAGCCTCCCAAAAGACTTCTGCCCGAGCACTTGCGACTCTCTTCCTCTTAGCCGCATCTATCTTCTTCTTATCCCTGTAGGCGGCAAGGACGCTGAGGAGAATAGACAATAATGTCGCGGCCATCGTCAAATATATCGTGGTGACGTAGCACTCCAGTCCCTGTAGACATTGAGGAGGAGCGGACACTTTGCCTGGCTTGAGAGGAGTAGCTTTATGCTTTGCGGCGTTCTCATGAGCATCTAGATTTCTCCCGAAGAACAAGGAGAAGAGATTCCCAGCAACCATGGGCGACATGGAGAGATATCCCCAATTTTCGGAAAAGTGAGCTGTAAGAACCATACATAAAGTGATTGACCTTTGAGAACCGCGAAACTCACGCATTCCAAACCATTCGAGGCATACAGTAGGAAATAGCGAGAAGACGCTGCCATGCGCCAGACCCAACAATGCACTCGCTATCCATAAATGTGCGATGCGATCGATATTGGCAGTCGCCAGCTGCGAAACGAAGAAAAATGTGGCAACGATGACAAGGCAATAAGAGCGAGGCATATTGAATTTGTTCTTCGCGAAGTCGGATACCAGGCCTAAATATGAAGTCATAAGAAGATAAACGTCCAAGAAGTACGGTAATTTATTTACCGATAAATATTCGTCCCAGGAAGTTCGTCAAACTGATTGTAGAAACCTGGGTCGCTTGCCATCCAGCAGCGACCACGTCATCGTAATGAGGCTCTTTGTGGGCATATAGAGCTTGGGACATCGATCCGACATTGTTGATATCTGCGCAACTAGTCAAGAAAACAACGGGCACCTAGCACGACGACGTACACATTAGGCCCGTGCCACTTACTGAATTGAAGATGTCAGCTTGAGCAGAATGACGACGGGGACACTCACACATCGAAAGGATGCTACAGAGCAACCAAAAATCACCACTCCTCCAGAGCTTCTTACCATAGACATTTGGAAGAATACCGGCGGCCATTGCAGAACCACGACTCAAACTCCGAGGACGCTCGGCTGGAACCGGTGCCTGTCCGCTGTCCTCTGGATTTGTCGTTGCATTCAGCTGAGGTTCCTCCGTGAGAGGAATATGTGAATCACCATCTTGTGCATAGTCTACATGGTGGACATAGTGCGGGTGACGTGGCTCGATGAAGTCGTGATCAAGGAGATGGGCGACACTCGCGTTGGGTTGTGCCAGGCCTGTTGTCCGCGCGTCATACTCTTCTTCGGCAGCTTCAGCGTCTTCTACAATGTCGTAGCCTTCTTGGGCGGGTAGCGGGATAGGACGGACGAGGAAAAACCCCATGATCATAGGAAATGACGTGCCAACCGCGAGGACAAGAAGGAAAAAGGATGTATTGCCCGCGAAAAACATACGGGAGATGGTGGAGAAGAAAAAAGCCGAAAGTCCAAAGCCAGATATGACCAGGCCGGTAGTGGATGCCCTCTGAACATTTTATTAGGGCGCATATATCCACTTTCATTGATAATACGAACCGCCTTGTCAGGAAACGTCTTCGCGGTCGAATTGACGGCACTCGTCAGACCCCCATTTCCTCCAGCACCGGTCAGAAAGCTGAAAGTAGCCAAAGCTACAAATGCAGTCGTTGACAAGGTCATGATCCCTTTTGGAAGACCTTGCTCGTAGAGATGTCGCATCCCAGAGTATCCTCCCAGCAGGAAAACGAACGCAAAAGCAAGCAGGATACGAGGACCTCTCGTGTCGACGATCCTTCCCCATATTGGGCCACTGCTGTACACTCCCACTGCAGGCGAAATAAGCCAAAGCGTACGGACGAAGTAATTGTATGCATACCATTTCCTGCCAAACCGACCACGTTCAGCTTAGTGTGCGATATACCCAGCCTAGCACCAAGCTGTGGAGCATACGCTGTTCAAAATTCATCAGCGTCCACGTCGAATTTGTTAGCTCCGTGGCCTGGCGAGGTTTGCAGGTGCCGGCCGGTGCCGCAGCTTGCGAACTCGAATCAACTCTGAGAACATCATCTTACCTGAATAGACCTGTAATAGTGATTAAATCATGGTGCAGATTAAATCAGGCGATATTCCCTCACATAGTTCGTCCCCGAACTCAAAGCTACGACCAACGACGCAATGAGAGTTGTAATCCGGGGCACGCTGATTAACGGAGGAGGTATTGGAGGGTTGTTGGCCATGTTCGAGAACCGTACAATGGGACTTGGGATAAGATAGTTGTAAATGAGTGAAGCGCTCTAGCCTCTGGGCATCGAGGTGAAGATGAAGCCTAAGGTTTGATTTCAGATTGACAGGGTGCATGGGAGACTGACAAGTGCAAGATCATTAGAAGCATCGTTCCCACGGTCAATAATGTTTCAAAGGCATCCCCACTTAAGTTGCTTGAAACATGTTCGTCTCATCAGGTCTCGAGGCGCAACGCTGCAACCAACAAGCGCCAAAGCTTGGCAGTCCAGTACTATTTCAAAGCACGTATGCAACAGAGATGTTTGCAAAGTCGCGCATTATTACCTACAGGTTGTAGTATGTTGTGGCGTATAGTTCGAGAAATACAAAGACAGGGTCCTCAGATAATGTGCCGAGTTCCCAAAAATGAAATGCTGAATGTTCATGAAAAAATGCGGTGTACAGATGCTAGTGATGAATGGTCATATAATGTGTGGGCATCGCATGGTCGTCATGGCCGAGGAACGCCCATGGTATAAAAAATTAGAAAGTTGGGACTGGTCGAGCCAGCTAAAGCAAGGCCTGCTTGACGTAGAACATCATAGCAGCATTTAACAGCTGCTGTTGAACGTCCACCCACTGGACCTGAAGTTCAGCCTTTGCCCTCTCTCTCGCCTCATTGTCGAACTTCTTTACCGTCACCGAGAACGCCGCCGAGATTGGTCGATGGTCAGACACGTTTGCCTCATAACGGCGATAATGTATCTGCCTGACGCGACTGGGAACTCTCGACCGCCAGAGAACACGATCGCACCAGGCAGGCAGGCGGCGTTTCTCCGAGGTATCGTATTCATTCGAGTGTCGGTCGTATTTGTACGTTGGAGCGAAATTGAGAGTGCCTTCTGCGAACCCGCGCAGTCGACATCCCCGATTGAACTTGATCTCGCGAAGCAGCTGGTCATGTTGACTGAGAGAGGCATAATCTCCATTACGGGTGGCTTGCATGATCAAATCTCTCCGATAGTCGATGCGATAGTTCATGTCACCATTCAACTACGTGATGAAAGATGATGTCAACCAAAATAGAACATACAGACCGAAGAGAAAAGACATACGATGACGAACTCATGATCCAGAACCATTGACCCATCACCTCCGCGAATATAGGCCAAGGTATTTGTGGAAGGAGAGAATACGGCTTTCTCCTCAAGCATCCCTGCAATGTCGGCATTGCGTTGCCGAACTCCATTCTGACCAGCAGCGAGATGGCAATTGATGAAGCAGATTGAAGAATCGCCAACGATAAAGCGAGCGACGATGCCACCCTATAAAAAAGTAAATAAAGTTGACCAGCTAGATTGTGAAGAAGCTTGACATACCTTATTACCGTACCGCCCACCCATCCCTCGTTTGATAGTCGTTACTGCCACATCGTCAAACGTAACCCTCTCTGTATTCTTCACGAAGATACAGCTGAACAACCCAACGAGATTCTCGGTGTGGACGACGCAGTACCCGACGTCCCTAGGCATGGCAGCCTTGACCGCGAGGACAAGCCGATCATACCACCTCTTGTATGCGCCAGTAACTTTCTCGGAGAGGCCATCATCTGGCTTCTTCTTGCCACCGAGTAGGACATTCTTAGCAGCCATCTTCCGGCTCTCCAAGTCGATAACCTCCTGGAATCCGAATACGATGACATCTGGTGCCTTGTCGACGCTGAGCAGGATATCGTTGAAGAGGTTGAAGTTTTCTGACTCTCCGGTTAGGGAATCTGGTCGAGCAGAGTCGCAGTTCCAGGAAGCCACTAGAATAGATAGGTCGCGAAATGTGCTGAATGATGTCTCGCGTTTGAGTAGCTCCTTGTCTAGAAGAACGTCAGCAGTGCATCGTTGTAAGCGTAAAAAAAAACGCACCAATCCAGTCCAAACCCAGCAACCCATCCCAGAGTCTGATCTGCTCGTCTCGCCCAATGCTCGCCACACACAATCTGCCAACCTTGACGATGGCATAGTAATTAACAATCAACTTCATAACCGGTAGCCCAGGGTGCGCGTTCCAGCAATTCGTCACCAGCCATGGCCGTTGGGTAACATCATATGCGGAGACCATCCCATTCCTGCTCCCAGCCCACAAACGGTTGTTGACACCTTCCAGGCTGAGCACGTCAGACGTTGACACCTTCATCACCTCAACACAGCGCGGATACCCGTCGTCCGTCTCCAGCTCCCACAGCGACACATAACCCTCCTCGTGCCCGACATATACCATACCAGGCAGTGAGGGAATAATCGTCGCTGACGTCACAGGCCCGACGTGTTCATTGGGCATCACTGACCGACCAGTGCTTGCAGGGTTGAAGACGTCATATATGCGGATGATGGGCATTCTCTGTGTTGGTGCTGCAGCTGTACCATGATGTTCCACCCTCGCGGCAGTCCAGAGCTTCCCATTGATCATCTTCACGAAGTCTTGTTTGTCTGTCGTCCGAAGGACACGCGGCACTGTCGTGAGTAGACTGACGTCCTCGAGGTTGCCCACGTCTGGAGAGAAAATGAGAATCTTTCCCGACTCGTCAAGCGAAAGCATTGAACGCGCATGTCGAAATAGGTAGGTGACGGGGTGCAGATGAGCGGCATATTTCGTGGCGCGAACAACGCCTGCCCGGATGTCAATTTCAAATAGATGTCCTTCTTTCGTCCCAGCCCACAACAAGAACCCACGATCTGCCTCCGACGCGCAGGGACGAAACTCCATGCAAGTTACTTTCGAGTCCTTGATGCCTAAGGCTCTCGTATCAAGATTGTGGATCGGAACTTCTGACAGGGAGAGGTCGTATATCTTCAGATGATGATTGTGTCCAACGACGAGGTACGATCCCGACATGGCGACACAACCACTGTGCGGATGCACGTGTAGCTTTGGCTCTGAGTATCCATCTCGGAAACGGAGCACAGGCGGCCATCGTGATGCGGCACTACTGTCGGGCATCGTGTCGACGGTCTGCATTTTCGGTTCCTCTTCATCGCCAGACTCTTCGTCTGAAGATGGCGTTGACGGGCGTCGAGCAGGAGGCAATTTGTCCCCCAGTGCTATTGTCCGTGTCGGTGGCGGCGGTAATTTGCTTGTACCAAGCGGCTTTCGCTCATTGACGATCGGTTCTGTTCCGTTCGCTCCATTCGTCCTGACAGGTAGAGGGGGTGGAGGAGATAGCGCGGCAAAGTCTGAAGTTGCCATCGTGTTCCTACGGATCGGAAGGGGTGGTGGAGGTGATGCAAATCTAGAGCTCAGAGAAGATATTGACGCGAGGGGTGGCTCAGGAGACACGGAAGGACGAGTTCGAGGAGGTGGTGGCGGAGGAGGCATTAAATTGGACCGTGAGGACGATAAACTGACGTCACTTTCGAAAGACACGGAACCAAGACTTCGAATTGAACCGCTGTCCCCGTTGGTTCGCCGTGCGGGGATAGGAGGAGGAAGTGAGGTTTCCACGTTCCCGTCTTCTCGCGAAAATATTTGAGAGCTTTCAGGGCTTGTGGCTTGCGCCATACCCAAAAGATTATTAGGACGAGGAGGGACAGAAGGTTTAAAATCTGGAGGTAAAGTAGGTCGTGAATGGTGTCGTGGTAGCGGAGGTATACTGGCGTCGCTGTCATAAGATGTCTGGCTGGAGTCCGGAAAGTGAGCTCCGAGACTACGAATGGAATTCTTATCACCGTTGGTCCAACGTGCATTGGCGTCATCATCTTGAGAAAAGGTATATGCATCTTCTAGACTTGCGGTCGTCGGAACACCTAACAATGCATGAGGGCGAGGTGGAATGGAGGGTAATGTAGGTCGCATTGGAGGTAGACTGGCGTCACTATCATATGAGGTTTGACTTGAATCGCCGAAATGAGTTCCGAGGACATGGATCGAGCTGATTTCGTCGTTTGTTCGCCTTGCAGTAATCCCAGGAGGTGAGATGTTCGACGGCGAGGTCTCAGTGCTGCTTTCACCTTCGGAATCCGCCTGGCTACCTTCTGGACTGGTGACGCCCAACAGAGTGCTAGGACGGGGTGGAATGACTGGTTTCGCGTCCCCTTGAACGGGCTGGAAAGCAACGAGACTTTGTCGAGGACTATGCGTCCGACTTGGCGATGACGTCGGGCTTTGAGCGCTGCGAAATGTTCGTAAAATACAGGAAACTCGAACGACAATCTACTCACAATTTGCTCTTCAAATTAGACACGTTCGACCCCAGACCAAGCTCCTTTATCTCCGCCTTGACTGGTGGAATTGGTACTGGACGCATAAGGGGTGACGGAGATGGGGATGGTATTGGAGAAGGGTTCAGTGTCTTCGATCCACGAGGCGGAGGCGGTGGTGGTGGAGCTTTCTTGACTGGCGCCCGCAAATCCGACGACGAAGACGAGGTACGGAGATGGCCCGCTGGTGCATCCACGACTGAACTAGACACCGCTCGCGGTCTTGGGCTCGAAGGCACCAAAAAGTCACTGCTGCCTGGCCTCTGAGGAGATGTCTGCACCGCCAGCTGCTCGAACTTGGACTTCAAGCTCTTGACCGCCTGCAGAGAGTCGGAATCAATTTCGGAAGACCCCATCGCGGTCATTTAGGTGGCCACAGGTCCGCCAGCGCGAAATGGGACGTAAAGAGGGTATCCAGGTTTCAAACTTGAGATATGAAGGCCAATGAAAGGTGAATGCGGTGGTTGAACGTTCGAGTTCGGGGTCAAGGAATAAATGTGACGCAACTTTGAGTAGCGGAAACAATACCACCAAACACCCAGAAATAGGGGCTTCACTGCTCTCATCCGGCTTGAACTCCCACCAATAGCCTCTCAATCGATTGTAATTCTTTGTAATTGGATCTTTAGATCAGAACAGCATCGAGTGTCAGTGAGTACCATTTCTCAACTGGAGCTGAAATAGCTGTGTTGACCATCTCTTGTCTCTTGCAGTGTCCGTGAACACCGCTCACGAAATAGAGATCTTGAAAAGTACGTACTTAACCTTTTCTACCAACTAATTTTGGAGACTTTTTCGTGATGTCGCAGAGGCGATTCAGGACCACGGCTCTGTGAACACAGACGGCCATAGTAGCGTCTCGTACGGCATTCTCTTCGACAAAACAGCAGACACACGTAAGTCTCCCACTCGTATCTCTGTTGCGTTGCTTTATGGTGATCGGTTTCAGTGGAAGCACATGGTACCCTTCGTGCTGCGAAAAGACAGAAAAAGGTCACTATAAATTCTCTCCGCCCCGCTTCTAATGCCCGAGTTTTCCCCAGGTCGCCTTCGATGCTGAACTGTTGATGATGCCTAGAGATAAAGATGTTCAAGTGGTGCTGCTGGAATAGAAATGCTTCACGGAGTCGCGCAACATTGCAGTCACGTTTGTCTTCCTGAAGCTCGGAATATCAAAGCAGCATAAAGATAGTACAATTGTCATTGTCGAAGAGTCGGAGCAAGTTCGGGACACTACGACATGGCAAAGCAATGATTTCCTGGGTGGAAAAATATAGCAACGATTTAGAACAGAATGGTGATAAGAGCACACAATGAAGATAGAGAATAAGATCACAGAATAATCAGCAACCCGCTGTCCCCCTATAAAAACGCAGTTAAGGTGGCAACTCCAACCTGCGCGATTGAAATTAATCCATAGCGTGTTGACGCTCTGCCAAAAGAATCTCCCAAGCTGGAAGTCCATACATGTCCGGGAGCCTCTCCCACAATTCCTCCTTCGCTTCTGCATGAGTTTTCTTCGCCTTCGCGATGCAGATGTCGCAGCAGTCCCCGAGGTAGCATAGCCAGTCCTCTGGTTCCCAGACTCCAATTGGGTTGGTGCAGTTATTAATCCAACCTGCAGTCTCAGCATATGAACGCCGGACTTCTAGACACTTGAAGGGCTCCTCGCAGGCTTCCGCAGGTGACTCGTACAAAAACACAGCAGTGTGATGGGTAGCGGAAAGCTGATTTGTGTAGCCAATCATGATCCTGTCTCGCAGATAAGCCTCCAGCTCAAGGTACTTTGGGTGGGTGAGGATCTCCTTGAGTGAATACATGCAGCACTCATAATATGCTGAGGGCAGAATCCAGCGTGCGTTCACAGAGTGGGCCACCTGGAGGACAGAGAGAGTAGCAGCGATATCGAAGTCTTCTGAGCGTTCTGCGTAGGATTGGCCATACTCCCTCACGGTTGGAAACGTCGACAGGGATTTCCGCGACTCGTAAGCCTGCAGAGTGGACGGATATCCGCTTTCGAGGTGCCTCAAGGCTCGTTTGCGGAGGAACGGGACGTCATACTTGGCACCTAGTGAAAGTATCCCGAGAATCTGGTCCAGGAATGCAGGAGTGGGCGGGGGTTCGAAATACCTACCGCCAGATAACGATGAAACAAAGTAACCATTAGACATATGAACAAATGACTTCGGATAAACCTGCTGATAATACCAACCCAGAGTCATAAACCGCCCGAAGGAAATGCTCAACAGCCTCTTCAGGGTCGTCCAACGTGATTGACAGTCCTCCAGCAGGGCAGGTGTGCTTCTCCGCTTGGATCGTTGCCAGGTTTGGGTAGAACAAAAAGTTGCGGATCACCGAGGACTGCTCAGCCAGGATGCACGACGGCAAGCGGAATGATTTGTTCCCGGCATGCAAAATAAGCATACCCGCATCGCCGAACCAGAGGCTGAACATGTTGCCCGACGGAGGCCGCACGCCCCTTCCAGGATTTTGATGGGAGATAGTAGGTGTGCTTGCCCGAGTCTTCGAGTCGTCAAGATGCATTGGAGTCTTGAGCCACCCAGAAAGCAAGTGTGAGAATCAGAGCAAAAACTGAGAGATTGTTCCGGAGTCTTCAGGTGTCGCAATGGTGATGGTTCGAAAGAAAGAAGTTTAAACTCCGCAGGAGCTTGTTTGAGTTGTTTCATGTAAATGAGAAAGCCAGGAAGGGCAGGTGGATTGCCATATACGACCGAAAAGAGATCGTCGGAGAGGAAAGACAGCTATTGTGCAACAATTTCAAGAAGGCGGTGAAAGTATTTGCGCACAACCCCTCAAACTGTATCATACTCGGGAATCTACATGCTCTGTCTATCAAGCGCGATATGAGTTAAATAAACCTATTATGTATAGAAACACGAACGCTATGACCAGAAGGGGTCACTGTAAGGAATAGACATTGGCAACCCTACTCCCTTGTATAATGGAGCATGTAGAGCGAAAGAATATGCCCCCATTCTGGCGGCAGACTTGGCGAATCTTGTCTCTTACAAACCCTTCTAAAACAGGTGGCCATCTATACATCGCCATCTATACATCTATCTGCACGCACCAAGAATCACCGGCACTGAGAAAATACACATTCCCGAATAAAGTACTCATGAAACCGATTGTCATCAGTCAACTCAGGATGGAACGTCGTGAGGAAGTGCTTGCCCTGCCGCAGCGCGACGAAGATCTTCGGCTCGTCAGAGTGGTGCGGGGAGGCGAGCGAAGGCGGGAGTAGGTGGGGCGATAGACGCGCGACGACCAGGATCGGAGGGTCCTCGGGTGCAGGGTGCAGCTTAACGACAACCTGGGTGTTTATTATGAGCGCGATGGTGATAGGTCGTCCGAGTGGTGGAGACGTACGGGTGCACGGATGAAGACGCCGGTGAAAGGAACGTCTGGGCTCTGTAGACCATCGACGGTCAGGGCAGCCTCAAATGACTCCACCTGCGTATGGTGAGCAAATGCTGCTCTCGATCAAAGAGCGAGGAGATGCACCTGGGATCCCCATCCATTCCGAGCAGTCGTAATCGACATCCCACCCAACAGTTCCTGGCCGCCCTTCTTCGCATTTTCAACCGCTTGAGAGAGAAGAATCGCCCCAGCACATGTACCCCACACAGGCTTCGTCCTGACAAACTCTCTAAGAGGATCCAGGACGCCAGATAGACGGGCGAGCAGCGCAATCGTCGTGCTTTCTGTGAAAAGACTGAGAAGAGCGGATCACCCGAGTGTCGTGTGCTCACCTCCTCCAGGGATCACCAAAGCGTCGCATCTTGCAAGCTCCTCAGGCGTCTTCACAAGTATCACTTCTAATCGATACTGAAAAGCTAGTTTCTCTAAGGCTGCCTGGTGCTCGACGAATGCTCCTTGCAGCGCTGAAAAAAGGATGGGTTTTCTTGATCGGTAGGAACAGTGTAATCAAAGACTCACCAAGAATTCCAACAACTTTGCGCGACTCCGCTCTCTTTGCCAACATCGCTGTCGTAGAGATACCGGACAAGAGTCGATGAGATAGTGGTTATCGCCGCTGTATGGTTGGATCCGACATTTTTGACTCGGAACGGCTCTCCAAGAGAATTGACAACACAGCCACCAAATGCCAATGGGACGCGCAAATCCCATGTGATCGGTTGATCCGGAGTCCGGAAACCGTGTTCTGTGCCGCTTGGGACTGGGTAGAAAATTAGGTGTGCATTGAAAGAGAGCATGTCTGTTAACTTCCTGCCCGAACACCTTCTATTTCACGGTGTCTCTTGTATACAAGTAAACCAATTGTCACCCTCCTGGTGGGCGTTTTCGTCACTCTTCTATTCACGCAGTAAGAGCTGGGGAGTATGATACACGGGTTTGCGAAGAGAATAAGTAACGCTAATAAAACTACTACGTATAGGTTAAGTATTTCCGGCGAGAGGGTCGAAACACAACAGTTATTAAAGCAAAATTCAGTCCTACATCCGTCAGTCCTGACCAATTTACCTCGCATATGGGTGGAAGTTGTGCTGGCCGCGCTGGCCGGTCCTCTGAGGACCTACACCAGCTGCCCCCATCGCGCCAGGCGGGCCTCCTGCGCCTTGTGCACCTCTCGGGCCACGCGGGATGTTCGCGTTCATACCCGCATTCATCATCCCTTGGCCACCACCGCGTCCCATACCACCCATACCCTGGCCACCACCACCCATTCCGCCCATCCCACCCATAGCCATGCCCATACCAGGGCGCATGCCTCCACCAAACCCGCCAGCGCCACCCATACCCGCAGCAGCAGCCATCATCGGGTTCATGCCGGCGCCCATGCCCCCCATCATGCCGGGGTTCATACCCGCGCCTGACATTTGGAACATGCGAGTGTAGAGCGCGGCGAGGGCCTGTGGGTCGAAGGGTGTGTTGCCGGCCCCACCACCGACGCCAGCAGCGCTGAAGTTGCCGCCTTGTTGAGTTTGGGTGTTAAATCGTGCGCCTCCGACAGCACTGGGCATGTCGCCGCCGGCTGCAGCTGCATCTTCGTTAGGGAAATTATCCCGCTGGTAGCGGGGTTGTGCTAGCTTGACGTCGATCTGGCAAAGGAAGAGGTGTTGAACGGTTGTGTCGCAATGCAGAGAATCAAGGTGCTTACCAGTTTACCGTCAATCTCAAGGTGCCCAAAGCCGAGGAAAGGCTGGACGTTCGTGTCTTCGAAAGAAACAAAGCCGAAGCCCTTGCTGCGGCCTGTCTCGCGGTCCAACATGACAGTAGAGTCGATGACTTTACCGAATTGCGAAAAGAATTCGCGCATGGACTCAGACGTGACACTGCCCGCGA
The DNA here is from genome assembly GCA_902728275.1 of Cyclocybe aegerita. Classification (NCBI taxonomy): domain Eukaryota; kingdom Fungi; phylum Basidiomycota; class Agaricomycetes; order Agaricales; family Hemipholiotaceae; genus Cyclocybe; species Cyclocybe aegerita. Next base: position 687,551 of record CACVBS010000079.1, read on the forward strand.
GACCACCAATGAAAAGTTTCGTAGCACGTTGGTGTTCTTGTCGAGGGATGGCACGCTTGGGGTCAATCTGGACAAAGTCGACTTAGTTCATAAGTCTCAACCTTGGAATGTTACTCACAATTTTACCATCAAGGTAGTGCTCGCGAACCATTACCGCATTCACGCTCGCTGGGTCCTCGAACGTTAAGAATGCAAAACACCTTGATCTTCCAGCGGCGTCCCTCATGATAGTACAAGCGTCGACTTTGCCAAATTGTGAAAAGTAGTCCCGCAGTCCATCTACGTAGCAAGCTTCAGCCACAAAGAACTAATGTAGAAGACATCAAAATATCTACCATCTGTTGTATCCCAGTTGAGGCCTCCAATGAACATTTTTCTACAGAGCAGGACGTTGAGGCGAACATGGTTGAGGTTTGAGGAGGTTACGTGGGGTGAATGATATAGAAAGACAAAGAGTTGCTATTAGTATCAGTATGCTAGACAGAGATGTGTCATGGACAAAAGAGGAGAGAATGGAAAGACGCTACTGTGGACCAAATATCGACGTGTTGATAGCTTAGCTTATGTGTAGCAGATACGCTAGAGCTAGCTTAGAGGATCGACTGACTACACGAGAGTCTGCTAACGACGAACGCCGTATGAGGGGGTCACTCAAGAAGCAGTAGGAATGGCCCACAGTAGGATCCTGAGAGAAGCAGAGGTGTTTAGCAACACCAGGGGGAAAGGCTCTTACCCTTCGTCTTTCATCTCCGAGGGTCGGACCGAGCGTTCGTTGCCAGGTATGTTCATATTCTGGTAGACATTTTCTGTTCGAGGTGCTTGGACCTCGCGGTATTCCGAAGGTTGAGGTTGTTCGTACGTTGGAATCTTCTGCGGGGCAGGTTGTTGTGAGGCGTACGACACTGACTTTATGCCATTAGCCGTTGGCGCGGGTTGTGATACCGTTCCATTAGAATAGATTTTCTCCGCGACCGGAGCCGTTGTCGTTGCGGGTTTTGAGAGAGGTTCAGGAGTTGCTTGCTTTACCGCTTGGGCCTCTTCGCTGGCCTCGGGTTGCGCGTCAATGTCTTCCACAGGCTGCTCGTCGCCAACTTCGTCGTTTCCGTAAAGGTCTGTGGGCGTTTGTCAGGTAGGTTGTCCCCACAACTGCGTTGGGGTCACTTACCGCCGTAGAGGTCAGCGTCAAGGTCGGACATGATGGTGGTTGCAGAAAGAGAGTCGAGTGGCCATTGTGACGAGGCGAGGCCAAGAAGTCACGCCACGCACGGACCATCGCAATTTGGAGTTCCCACGCTTCAAGTTACCCCTAATCACCACACTGACTGGACCATCCGAGCCGAAGGTCTCTTTCCTCGCTGTCCGTGTACCCAGGTACACCGCCCAAGATCAGAGACCAGCGTCTACAGTGTCAGTAAGCCCCTAATTATCAGCAGCTCTCTCGTCATCGTCCCTAACGGGCTTGTAGATCCACAATATACGGAGCTCGCTGTTCGTCGTCTCAGACAGCGCCACCGCCTGAGCTAATCATGAGCAGCACATGGACCACCCGTACATGAGCCCCATCGCCACGACGTCGACGAACGTGACCATGTCGGCTACTCGGGGCCAGCATCAGACATCCTCGCAGGTCCCGTCGCCGGAAGAGGTGAGATGTCTGCGTCTAGCAATCCTCGGTCTCCTAAATTATGGCCTGTGGGGTGTGGGATATCGATAGCAAATGCGAAGACAGCTAGACGAGCTGAACAGATCAGTCACGATCGTCATATGGTACAAGGTATGCCTCCGAGCGTTCTTGGAGAGTCCTCGCAGCTGACCGACAGTGTCTGCCGTGGCGTTCTTGATATAGGCCGATCATGAGCCTATACGACTGCAGAAAATCCTTCCTACGTTCCCGTACTTCCAGCTATCGGGGTTTAGCAACATCATTTCCGACCTAGGTCTCTCGAGCACTTCTTATCTTGACACCTACATCCCGGATTCGAGTCAATGGGAGCAGCATACCATTTCTTCTGTCCGAATTGTTGGTACACAGCAGCGACTGTTATATCGCGTCCGCCGTAGTCTGGTCGACGGCTTGTCTGAGGACCAATGCCCGCGCATTCAGGATGAACTTCAAATGCAATCCAACTGTGCGCCGCCACCACTACTACCGACGCACACAAGGGCGCCGTCATTTCATGGTACGTTTGGCAATCTTATTTGCCTCTCGTTCCTCTCAGATGTCTCGGCTTTAGGCGTCGTGGAACCACGCAATGCTTTTGTTACTGCCCTGTACAATCAGGCGTCGGATAAGGGTTTAGTCCTGGTGCGACTGATTCCTACATCTATGCAACATTGACACTCATTTCCTGAAGGTCCGGGCCTCCCCGGCATCCAGGAAGACTACTTTCATGACACTCCTGTTACGGTATATCCTCGCTGTCGACAAGGATGCACTCGTGAGTATTTACGATGGGTGGCCCAATGCTGCTGAAGGCATGAACATTGACCAGCGTTTCGACCAGCTGGCCGATGGGCCGTCTACCTTTACCCTGAAATCAATCAATCGGTTTCAATTGGATGAACAACCTCGCAGAAGATGGATACTCTTAGACAAAGCCCAGAAAAGTTATGGCGACGACGCCCTCTGGACCATCTTCAAAAATATTCAGGGGAAGGGTGCCAACATAGTATGTTTTGCTACATACGGAAGCAACGTTATTCAATCGAATATGTCTAGAGAGAAGGGCGCACCAATCTATATACCAGACGACGCTCTCGTTGGTCTGTTTCCTTCGAGCGATGTAACCCATGGCCTCTGTTACACCAGAAACGAGTATGACACCTACATAGCACGTATTCGTGATTCCGTCGCCTCAAGAATCGTCATCAACAGTGTGCCTCCGGCTCCCGATCTAGCAGATCATATCTTTGTGATCACCGCCGGGCACCCTGGCGCTGTTGAGACAATGTTAACGCTCACCAACCTTGTCAAGGTAAGTAAGTATGCCAATTATTGAGCAGATTGTCTAGCAGGATAATCTAGAAAAAACTGAACATTAACGAGCCGGAAATCTCGCTAGACAATTTCTATACAGCATTCACGCTTGCAGAATTTTTTTATAGAGTCCGCAGCAGCCAATACTCTTGCGCCCTTCCCTCCGAAGAACAACCTGTCCAACCTGAAGAAGTCGAAGCCCCCCATCAACTTTTGGATTTTGGCAATCTTTCCATTCCACCCGCTGATTCCCGTCTTCCTGTGCTGAGCCAAATGTGCAAGAAGGGCTGGATAACAATCGAGAAATTTGACATGGGTGGACTTTGTGTTCAGCCATCATCCCCACTTTTTGGGTCCTGGATCTCCTATTTCCTCCAAACTCGTTCGACCCTACCCAGTAGGTTCCTTGAGTGTGACCTCTTCACGTTCTGGAAAACTGTTGTCGACAACATCTCGCTATCAGCCCTGCGAGAGACCCCTCTTCCTCAGGTCAAGTCCTGCACCGCAACAGTCATTGAAGATCTCTGGCAAAAGCAATTTTATCGCGCAGCATGTGCTGTCACTAATGGTGCTATACAGATGTCGCCCGAATACAGGACACCTCACGACGCTGCCCGTCAGGGTCGGATCGACTTTCTGGTTATCAAACGAGGGTGGGGAATTGAAATCATCCGGGATGGCAACGAATTGGAACAGCATGGATCCCGGTTCAAGCCAGGGGGCGCATACCACCCATGGATCTCTGGGAATATCTTGCAAGAATACGTAATGCTAGACTTCCGGAGGACGACACCGATGAAAGCACATCCTTGTATGTCACATCTATTAACACCTATTGGATTTACTTGAGCACTGACCAACTTTCAGCGCTTCCTCAACTATTCCATGTTGTCTTTGCAGAGGATTATTCAACATATGTGATTATAAATTCCCAGTTGGAACAGAAGGGAAATGGATACCTCATAAATCAATAGACAGCGGCTGCATCTACGTCTCTCCGATCTACGACAGCAGGCAGAGCCAACATTGTGTCAGGTTATCTCATCGCGGCTGTTCTTCGCGCACTTTCAGGGGCTTCTCAAGTTGAATTCACCAGCGGAAGGGCTGCATCATTGTCGTGGCAAATTTTACAAAACATATTAACATAGGGCACTGCCCGCGGCGACAGACCTCGATGAGCTCAATGTTTTTGGAGTAAGGCCAGCCCGTCCATCAGCTCTTTCTTCCACTTGTTGTTATCGAAGGTTGTGACAACTTTCTTCAGCGCAGAAGTGGGCCGGATGGGTTGGGGCTTTGAGACCGGAAGTTTCGGCTTGACGGGCTCCTCCGATAATTCAGGTGGCCGAGGAGATTGTCCTTCGACATAGCCTAGAGGCTGTTGTGGGCCATATGCTGAATTTGTCTGCGGTGGTGTCGTATTTCCCATTTTTAATTTTTTAGGGTCTGGAATTGATTTGAACGTCCATCATTTCCGAGAGCGTTAATGAACCATCAAGTTCATTGGCCCGTTTGTGGAGGGAAGTTAGCTTTTGTCGTAGACGGGGGATTAACTGTTAAGAAGGCATTCGGTGAACTCCCATCGTCGGGAACCAAATATAGGACCCTCCTGGAAACATTCAGCTTTGAAATCCGCGTAAGGTAGAGTCTTACCTTGCATAATCCGTTTCCTGCCCATCGACCTCGCTTCTTCTTCGTCAGATCGTACAAGTAGGCGCTTTGGTTTAATCTTAACACTCAAGGATCCCAGGTCCTCCTTCGCTTGGCCATCATTCTTCAATGCAGGGTCTCCGAAATAAGGCCCTCGCGTCACAATGAGGTTCAATGCGACCTTCATACCCCGGGTGATCTGGCAACGCGTGTACCGTTTTGCACCCATGCGAGCCTTGTTCGTCGCAGTCAAATATGACATCGGAACGCGTCGCATAGCCCTCTTCCGTGCGATATCCAGCAAAGGTCCTTTCGGTGTAGTTTTGGAATCCGGTATGTCCAGCGTGTTGTGGTCGTGTTCCGGATACACCTGCTCGTCCTCGAGGCTCTTGAGCCCTGGATGTGTTCGGTCGAGAACATCAACGGCACTGAAAGGGTTAATCGTCACTGCACGAGAGCCAGGGGTCTGATGCCGCAGCTTGCGCGCCGTCAGACAGGCTTGGGCGGGAAATAGGGTTCACCAGGATTGAGGTAAAGTGCGGTGCTTTACGCAAGTTCCTGAGCTCAGGACATTTCTGCATGAAGCAGTCTAGAAAACATGTAAGATGTTAACCAAAGATTAGGAAAAATGGAGTCCTTTCTGACCTTCTTGGTGGGCATTGTCACGGAAAGCCCGTGCGGTTTGAGTAGCAGATGCCTCTTGATCACCACCATCAATTTTCGCATGCTCATAGAACTAGGAATCGAGGACCGAGTGCGAGTAGTGGTGTCGAGTAGAGCAACACAACACAGTCTAGACTTAGTATCCTTCGTCTCTCGAGCTTTCAGGCGATGCTACTGCCAATAAATGACCAGCAGGAACGGAAAGGCCTTCACGCGATCAACTAGCTCCTCCGGCGACTCTCCACCTACAGCACGCTGGCGGATGTAGGCACGTTCTCCCTTGACATCCAGCCGGCCTCGTGTCGTGGCGATGACAGGCAAGGTGTACTTGACAACTCTCGCACATCCAGGGTCTTGACGAAGACTCGGTTGCCCTCCGTCGTCAGGTCCATGACCAGCCCGCGTTTGATGATGGACCACATTCCCACTGACGGGCGGAAGAGGTTGAGACGGACGGCATCAGCCATACCAGCTTGTGAGAGCAAGCTGTCATTGAAGACGAGAAGGGGCCATGTAAACCCATCCTAAACCTCAACGATAGCGTGCTCCACATTGTCCTGGTAATTGTTAGGGGGCCGTGGTTCTGTAGAAGTCTGACAAACGTACCTCAACCCATGCGTACACGAAGACTGTATGCTTCGCCTTCCGCGCGTTCACCAGCCTCTCTTCATCGCGCTTCCGCCGGTCCTCGCGCAGCCTATGTTCTATGGCCCATCTCTCTGTGAAGACGGGAACCATGTGGGAGTGGGGCCAGCTTGAATATTTGGCTCGCTCGTGGCAGGCGTCGGAGCAGGGCGGGATACTGGCGGCGTCGCAGTCGGGAGCACAAAGTCTTGAAGGTTGGGGTTGATGACGGACAAGGGATGAGAACTGGCGCGGTTTGTCAAGGGAGGGGTTGCAGTGGGTTGGGTCGCAAAAGAGTGTGGGGTAAGAGATGGGATGGCATTGGTGGTTTTGGGCTTCAGGTTGGCATGAGACGCACATCCGCCTTCATCGCGGCAGTGGTTCTTGCGGCGCTGGTGTGGGCACCCTTTCCGGATACGGGTCGATTTGCAGCCATTCGTCTTGCATTCAACCTGATCAGGCTGCGCAGTGAGGGGCTGAAATTGGATCAACGGAGTAAAAAGGGGAACAGAAGGCTGCAGTTGACTGGCGGAGGGGAGAGTGGGCGAGACGGATTGCGATGCAGGGCGGGACCCAGGGTACCATTGGAAGAAGTTGCACGGGATGCTGGTATTCGAATTGACAGTTTTCTTGCACTAAAATCCGACTAAAATCCAATGAGAAGCCAACTTTAGAGGAACACGCGAAGATGCTCACCGATGCGAAAACGCGACCGCGGTTCCCGTTCTCGTTAGACGAGACCCGCCTCCATGGGACCTCATCGAGACAGTTGGGACAAAACGGCGGCGGGATATCCATCGAGCGGTTGGGCGATTTCTGTCGAGCATTGTGCGGGGAGATGCTGATTGAGTCGATGTCGAGAAGCTGCACGGACGATGTCAATTGGCACAAGGAGTTCTTCAGAATGATGGCAAACTCACTTTAGTCTGAAGGAAAGAACGTACAGGAGGTGCCGCAGGGGATCGCAAAGGGCGGGCTTGGGGCGTGTAGACTTAAGGGCAAACGTCGTGGCAGATCTGTCACTGAAGTATGTACTGTAGGATATTTGTCGCCGCGGCAGCCGAATTCCCACAGGAGCCTTTGTCATCAAAGGGGCAGACGCTTGGACGGCTCGGACTTGAACTTTCTGGAGAACCCCGCTACCATGGCCGCTCCGCTAACTCCTGAAGTCCCAGAGAGAATTAGACACGTTGCCCACGTCGTCAGCGCCTACAACGTCTGCCTTCGTGTCTAGAAAGAAATCATGGAGAACAACGCATGGCTCAGACCAACGGAGCTCAAGAAAGCGTTAATTTGCTGTCGAATCGTTGGCTACCTGGTACACCATGTTCCCAGCGACACTGGACTCAAAACCGTGGTCCAGGAAATTAGTTCTTGCACAGACACCGAGTCACTTCGAGAACTCGGGCAAGGCTACTTGGACCACTTTGTTCGAGCTTGTGTGTTTTTCCCTCCTGGAGTGCTTATAAGTTACGTCTGACCTTATTGTTCGACTGCAGTTCGGTGCCCCAAAGGTCGTACGCCGATACTAAGCCTCCACCCTTCTCCACCCTTGTTCGATAGGATATCAGATATGTTCAGGGAGTGTTTAGAGGAAGCCCCAGAGAATCACACCGCTGTAAAAAAGAATGCCAGTCCAGCTACCCTCTTTGAACATGGTGTGAGCCGCCTGGTGACCAGCCTCTTAATAACCAGGCCTTGATTCGGGATCGATATCGCTGCGCAATTTCTGGCGTCATTGATCGTGACTCTGCCCGCAACATACAAGAACTTATGGATATACTCACTTCAGAGGAGGAAGCCAGGGCGGACCTCACACATTGCATCTATATATTCTCTGAGTCAACGAATACCAATATTCTTTGCGATTCCGAGAAAGTAGGTCCTCTGCAGACTCGTACTGCGTCATGATTCATCATCGTTCTCACCTACTTATAACAGGAGAAATATGCGGCGTCCATATGGACTGTCATGAGTCGCTTCGGCTATGAACATATTCCAGATGAGCTGAATGGCTCCAGGATCCACCGCTTAGAGAATGTCATGACTCTGACACCATCTTTGCAGGAGATGTTCGACACTCTAAGGCTTTGGTTCGTTCATGAGGTACGTCTCGACTTGCATCCCTCGATGACTCACAGCGAATCAACATAACCAGGTCGGAAATACTTACAGAATTCAAACACCAGAAAGCGAACGTGTCTTTGTTCGCCACTATCCGAAAGAAATCACGTTTACCTCGACGGTGCCAGAGAAGCTTTCCGTCCCCTCGCGAGAGTACTTGGCCATTCACGCGGCTTGTGCTAAGGTGGCTCATCTTTCTGGTGCAGCTGAGTACATCGACCACTTGTATCGAGACATGGAGGAGATGAAGACCCTTTCAAACGATGGGTCCTCCGCAGACACCCTGGAGCAGGCTATTTCTGATCGCATCTGTCACAAGATTGCAGCTTAACGAGTCTTTCGAGGTGGAAGACAGAAGTCTTATATCGCTGGTAAGCTGAACAAGTCCGCTACCTTCGTCCCAATGGCTCATTCTTGGTGCGGTTGGATCCGGGCCGCCAGTATTATGTGACTGTGCGCTGAGGTGAACCCTGCCTATGGCTACCTTGGCCCACCCAGACCTCAACTATGTTCGCCTGGAATCCGTATGACAGGCATGTCGGGGAGAAGGCAACGGAGATATCCAGTGAGTCTTTGTCGAATACCTCGACCTTTCGTAGCGTGCTTCGTTGACCATCAAGCGCGTTAGAGGAACTTGGTTTTCTCCCTCTGCTATCCGTTGTCCTTGCAAGCTGTAAAGACGTTCAATAATATGAAGCGCGTGGACGTGATTCTGCTTTCTTGACTCTGCAACCGCCGAAGATATGAACGGCAATGAGGAGCATCGACCAAGGTCCCCTAGGGGCGAAGCCGAGTCGCGTCGAGACATGTACATTTGGTGCTGGACTGAATAGAGACGGAATCCGCAACTCGGATATGTCGTTCAACAGAATGTTACTGCGGGGGGCTGGTACGTGTACGCTCGGATGATTACAGCTGTCCTGCTAAATATACTAATTTGCCATCAGACTGAATACCCCAGTGCTGTTGATTCTTGGCAGCTAAAGATACACCTATATATGACTGCAAGAATTTGCACAGTGTTATGATCAAGAAAACCCGCCAGCTACGTAGAGCAGAGTGCGCAGCTGTGGGGAGATGCATACGAGTGTGTATGGTACGGCCTTGTATCTGGATGGGCACATGGAGTTCGCTGATACGGTTATCTTTTGCGCTTACAGGTACATATGCCTATCATTTATAGATTCCAAGCATGCCCATGGGGTCCACTAACGCGCGAATGTATGTGTGCTAAAAATACACTCGACCAGCGTGAACGAGCTCGAGCCATATGGTCGTCCCACAATGCGATAATTCTCGAACCGCGGCATACGTTCGCTTGAATGAGTGGTGCGTGCCCATGCATTTATATCCACGATCTATGGTGCCAGGTGGCTGCCCTTGCGTGTCTTTCTACCCCCCCTCGATAGTATGCCATCCATACAACGGCTGCTACTTGCTACGCTCGTTGCGACGACAGCGCTCTTCCCAGTTGGCACGGCGGCACGGCGGATCACGAAACAAGAAATCCACGCACGCCAGGTTGAAGCAGCGAAACGGTGGCATATCAATGGCCCTGTGAGACGCGAGGATACTGCAACGAGAGCTGCAGTCAGGAATATCACGTTTTCCAACCCCAAGGCATCCGGTACGTCCATCCCCACTACACCTTGCTTCGAGTCGTCTTCGTAGTGTTGACCTTTTGCTGCTGTATGCAGAGTTCTACGTCGACGGAACGAGCATCCCCGAGGTTGACTTCGACATCGGGCCGAGTTGGTCAGGTCTTCTGCCTATCAGCGGCGACCAGAACGAGACGCGAAAGGTGTAACAACTCTCATGGCATGCTACCCCTCATCTGGTCTCTGACCATTCATCCATCTTTTCTGTGCAGCTCTTTTTCTGGTTCTTCCCACCTGGACCGCAAGGTTCTCTGGATGACTTGATCTTCTGGTGCGTATACGATCTTGGGGCGCGCGTGCGTATTAGCGGGATGTTCACTCGCCGTTTTCTATAAATGACGCTAGGACAAATGGTGGGCCGGGTTGTTCGTCGTTAGAAGGGCTTCTACAGGAGAACGGCGTAAGTGGCATTGTATCCATGATAGAATGAACCGCACATACTGAGGCTGTTCTTAGCCTTTTCAATGGCAATGGGGTCAAGCAAAACCTACCGTCAATGAGTTTAGCTGGACGAATCTCTCCAGTGTTTTGTGGGTCGAGCAGCCTGTTGGGACGGGGTTTTCGCAGGGAAGGCCGAATATTCAAGTGCGTTTCTTCCCGTACATTCTTGGAAGATACATTCCTGAGACAATACAAAAAAATATTCATAGAATGAGGACCAGCTCGCTGCACAGCTTGTTGGATTCCTGCAACAATTCCTGGAAGTGTTCTCGGAGTTGAAGGGCAAGAAATTCTATCTTTCGGGTGAGAGTGTGCGTGGACATGCCTCCCAATTCTGTCGTGGTCCATCAAATCATTGAACCCTTCTTCAGTACGCTGGAACCTACATCCCATGTTCGTCACTCGCCACTCCAGGGGGATTTGTGTTCTCTAACATCCTTCTCAGACATCGCGAACTACATTTATGAGCACCCTGGCGAGCTTAATCTCAATCTGCAAGGAACATGGATCGCAGATCGTACGTCTTGGATTGGTCAAGACCAGCGCACATCCTCTAGTCTGATATCGGTTCCTGCCAGCTTCGCTCTCTTGGGATGTCGTGCAAGAACAAATCCCAGCAGTCGGCTTTGTGCACAAATACGAGCACGTTTTCGCATTCAAGTACGTCTGGCCAAAATCCTCATGAAAAACCTCAAACATGGCACTCAACCTGATTCTCCTTCTAGCCAGACGTTCATGGCCCAGCTCGATGACATCGCAGAGCGATGCAACTACACTGGCTACGTGGAGAAGTTCGTCACCTACCCGCCGTTAGGCCTCCTTCCACTACCAGGCAGGTCGACCTTCGCGGACAGAGGCTGCGACGTGTGGGATATGATCTTCGATGCTGCCCTTCTCGTCAACCCTGCTTTCAACATTTATCGCATTTTCGACACGTATCCTATCTTGTGGGACGTCCTTGGATTCCCGTACGTTTCTGTCCCTCGGCACTTCGGCATGAGTGAAATTCTGACGTGATCATCATGTTTACAGAGGCTCCTTCCCTCAGCAGCAGACCCCGCTCTACTTCAACAGGACTGACGTCAAGCAAGCCATCCACGCCCCGCTGAGCACGAGCTGGGAGGAGTGCTCCAACATCAACGTCTTCACGGGCCGAGGGGACCAGAGCTTGCCACCGGCATTCACCGTGCTGCCCAACGTCGTTGAGAAGAACAACAGGACTGTCATCGTGCATGGTTTGGCCGATTTCATCCTCATTGCTGAAGGGTACGAGGTGGTCTTTATCCCTGATCTTCCGGGATACTGATTTTTTTTCTTGTTATAGAACGAGAATCGTCATCCAAAAGTTGGTCGCTCACATATATATTCTCGGACGTCTCTAATAGTTCCAATTCCGCCAGCATGACATGGAACGGACTGCAAGGTTTCCAATCACCAATTGCAAACGACAGCTTCATCGTCGATGGTGTTGGAGCATTAGGCACTGCACACCTCGAACGTGGGCTGGCGTATGTTGAGGTCGAACTAAGCGGGCATATGTACGTTGTCGTTCAATCTTTTCATGGCGACTTCTCTCAACGGGTTTTTGGACTTCAGGGTTCCACAATTCTCGCCTGTGGCTGCCTTTCAACTGATGCAATACTTGATGGGGTTCCGAGAGAGCATTTGACCGCAGGGAGAGGACCGATGTCGTTGGCAACTGTATCCAAATAATGTCTGACAAGTAGTCAATTTGCATTTACACATCAAAAACCAAAGAGGAGACTGCAGAAAAATGGGAGAAGCCATTCGGAAAGGTACGGACAAAGGGAACCGACAAGTTAGAGGACACAGGATTCCATCTACATAAGTAGAAGTGGCCACTGCGCATACTGAAAACACAACCTCCGATGGTAAACGACCCTAAATCTGAACGATAAATATACAGGGCGTCTTTCCGTGAATACGGTGGGATTAGATTCTAAGATGCGACAATTGATACTCAAATTTTTCTCTAGCAACACAAAGCCAGGGTCTGAAATCAAATTGAGGAGTCTCTTCAAATTTGGATCGCGTTTCTTGCGCATTTAGAATAGAGCACTAGACGCCTTGGTATATCGTGGATCCTGATTCTCGTTTATAAAGCATCTCAATCTCTCCATATATATTTTGTGCAGGCAAAGATGGCGTGAATTGGGATCATGTGGAAGACCCCGTACTTGGCCAGCAGGTTCAAACACTGAGGAACTACGCTAACCTTCCAGTGGCCATACGAAATCATAAAAAATCGACGCTCCACGGCCTAAAGGTCAGAGCGGTAAGACTGCCGGTACGTCAACGTACGCACATCTCTCCCACTTCAACACCTCTCCACGATCTGTGATACCCTGGACATAGAACCGGACCTTCGTGTTCCTATCCACCTCAAAAGGCAGGTTCTCAGGAAGCAAGCTAAAAGCATTCTCCTGCCCACTCCATCCTGCACCTGACGTACCAATCCACGTCGCTTTCTCTACCGTCCCAATAGTGAATGGGTCCACGAATTTTTGGGCGTAGATGTTGAAATACAAGAAGGCAGGGAACCATTCGATAGTGGGTTGGAGGTTCCATGCCGAGACAGGATCTTCAGGCGAGATTATCGTGATAGGTGGGACAGGAGGGAAGGTGCTTGCTACGCCCCAGGAGAGGGTACCGAAGAACGGGGCAGCGGCTCTAGAGGGCGTTGCTGTTGGGGCGTAGTCTGCCCAGAGAATGAGCGGGTCGTCCTCGAGGTACGAGTCTGGGAGATGAGCTGATACGTTGAATTGACCGATGAGGAACGATATTTCGAGTGGTTGGGTGGGGTCTTCGGTTAAGATTGCGATGACGAGACCCATGGCTATCGTACTGGGCGGTGTAATTGTTTCCTCGGACCCAGAGGTGTTGAACTGGATCGTTAGCTTCGTCCATCCGCCCGGCAGGTCAGAGCTGGTACTTGAGGTGATGTTGCACACCAAGTCATCGGTACTGCCTGGCACAGTCTTGAATGTAAGGGCAAACTCCGTGTCCAATCCGTTCGTTGAGTCGTGGCCAATCTTGTAGATTGCTGATGCCTCGTAAGTTCTTCGAGGTGTAATGCTCATCGTTTGAACTGGAAGCCAGAGTGGGCGATAAGCAGCCTTGTCGTCTTCTGAACCTGGGCACGAAATCGATATCTTCACAGAATTACCTCCATTCCATGCGTCGTCCATCTGGAATGAAGAAAGCGCGGTTGGAATAGTGTCTTCGCGGTCGTCATCCCAGTACAGCTTTGGGCGCGGCCAGAGCAAGTTACCGACACTCGTCTGCTTGTCAACATCCGCCCACCCCTTATCGCTCTGGAACACCTTCACACCATCCACGAACCATGCAAGGCCAGTACCCGGGCAAAACACTGTGTGGAAGCGGATCTCGACAGGGTCCGGCGGAGGCCGTGTAGGGAAGAACGCAGAGACGGGCACGAACTGGCCATGCGTGCACGGGTCCTCGCCTTTCTTTGGTGGAGGCATGTCAGGTACTGTTACAGTGCCGCTAGCAGGCCCGACCCACAGCGTGCTGTCGTATCGCCACCATTGGTCCCAGTCCCAGCCTTCCTTGTCCTCCTCGGTCTCCCACGTCCATGCTGGCGCGAAGAAGGCAACACTGAGCCCGAGTGAGTCGGGAGAGATGTGCTCAATGGCTTTGTACGACCCCAAGCCACCGCCGCCGTGTGTGCCCCGGCCCCAAACGTCGACCCCCATGTAGATGTCTTGGAGGGTCTTCATAGCACGTTGGGTTTGCGATGTTGGTGTGTTCCCTATGAGAGCTGGGTCAAGGCTCATGAAGTACTGAGCTGTCAATGCTGGGTACTCAATCCGCCACTGAGGGTATTTTTGAGGAATAGTTAAGGGGTTGTTAAAGGCTGACGACGCACTGTGTAGTTTGAGAAAAAGGTGGTGGATGAGAGGAAGAAAGGTAGGTTGTAGCTGTTCAGCCGATCCTGCCATGCGAGCTGACCGTTAATAACTACGCTGTCATACCTGTGCCAGAAACATTAGTGGATTCATTCGTTGATCATGATATCGAACGGTCATACCACACCGTCTCGCCATGGAGTCCGACCTTCTCTAGTATTTCCGCTTGCAATACAGTAATCCATGCCGCTAGTGCCCTCGTTTGTTCGAACCCGCCGCCAAGAGGGACTTCGAAGTTGAGCAGATAGCCGTCAAAACCTCGTTCGCGGGCGAGCTCAGCCAGCACTTTTGCGTAGTGGGTCGAAAGAGGTAAAGTAAAGGAAGGTGATGTTTGATCGACTTGGCCAGTCTTCAATTGTGAGGTGGGCATCTTTCCGACAATCAAGCGGAGAGAGTCTTCTTCGCCTCCGCCTTCGAATATCCTGGACACGAAATCTAAGATCATCCCGCGGTGGCTTTGAGGGGTAAACTCACAGTACTCCCAGCATCTTCGCCCCCTGTCTATGGGCAGCAGTTATCCATCCAGGTGGGGGTATAGTCACTCGATGGTGCGAAAAGCTGATCGCTGGGTCAGAGTCGCATTAAAAGGAATGATATGGATTACGCGTACTAGACGAATGTCTCGCACGTAGACCAGAAATTGAAGGTATAGGATCGAGCGAAGGAACTCTCATTGTACCCTCCCTGGATTTAGGCGGCTAAGTTTGCTTTCCAGGTTTCACGACTTCGATTGCTTAGGCACCTTATAGTCATGGCAAACCTAGATAAATTTGAGTTTGACTTGAAAAGGTCAAGGTCTCAAAACACACCAGGAGTTTTCCCCGTGTCGCAGATGATAAGTCGGGTTTCCTTGCCTGGTACTTCAGGATGCCATCATATTTGGCCGATTGTCCAGGAACCCATGCGTCGAGCTCCTTCAAAGACGTGAAGTAAAGTGGCTGGTATGGGTCTGGCTCTGTTTTGCCTCGTATCGGCATTTCGATTAGAGCTTGCTGGCCTTTGGGTTGAGGAGAAAGGACAAGAGAGCGCCGTGTGATTTCGAAGCGCCCGTCTGATAGAAACTTGTTCTGTACATATCTGACAGGATTCCTGAATGGGGTTGGTAGTGGTAAGTAAGGCTCAGCATAGAGTTTAGACGGAGCCTTTTCGGAGATTGAATTTAGGCGCCAAGGTCATCCCTACGCTCAAGTGACGCGACTCATCATGGTCCCCAGGGTTTATACCGCTTTTTCCAGATAAAGTCCTGAATTTTCCTATCAGAACTTCAGCTTTCAATTGCTGCCTCTCTGAAGTGAATTCAACAGCCATTTGCCTGGAGATTCACCCCTCAAACAACGGTCGCCGCAAATGTCCCGAATTCCTCAGCCCCCTTCATCCCGCCCTTCGTTAAAGCCACCATCTACGCCAGGGAAAACGCGGATAACGACCGGAAGCACGCCCATTAGAACCCGCACTCAATCAACACCGCGATCACCGGCTCCTGCAAAGGCCAAGGTAGCCAGCCAGCCACCACCTCCTTCCCCAGCACCTTCAGCCCCCGCTCTAAGCATCAAGGAAGCTATCGCGTTAAAGAGAGCAGAGGCGAAGAAAGCACAAGAAAAAGCAGGAAGTGGCGGGCTAGACAACCTGGGAAGTCTCGAAGATGCCCTCCCAGACGCGCCAAAACAGGAGGAAGACGATTTGCTGGGCCGTCTGACTGTGAGAGACACGATCGAGAGCGCAAGGAGCACAGGTACGAGCAAAGTTCTGTCGCGTATGTAGTGCTGAACTTAAGATGAAGGCCTTTTCGGAAAGGTTCGCTCAATCTCGCGACGCGCTCACTGGTTTGCCTACCGTCGGCTTTGTTCGAGATGCACCTCGGATTGACCCCCGATCCTCTCAAATCGGTTCCTCAAGAACCAGTTTTACCTCCTTCAGAGCCTACATCGTCTCGACGTGGTGGCAACCAAAACAAAGCTGCATGGTACGAAGCACAAGATCTTACTGTCCTCAAAGCGTGGAACAACGAAATCGAGGAGCTTCAGCATGAAATTTCGCTTTTTGGGTCACTGAAGACGGTCGACGTAGGTTTTTTCTTCGCTCTTTTCTTGTCCTCGTGCTGAAGGGTGGTTTAGTTACATAAAAACAGACTAGCAAGCTTGCCGAACACGTTTGCAGACCTGACAGCTCTTACTGTCCTGGATCTATCCCATAATGCTCTCACGTCCGTCCCCGACAATCTCTGGGCTCTTCCAGAGCTCACGACCCTCAATTTATCACATAACCAACTCACGGCATTACCATTCAATGCACCGTTTGTCGGCACCACTGGTCGGTCGAAGAACGCACGGCAACCAAGCGGAGGTTTCTTCACACCTGCAATTACACGCGCTACCACACCCTTACCTCATCTTGTTTCTTTGGATGCTTCGTCTAACAAGATTTCAGCGGCGGCCATCCATGACCAATTGCCAGTGTCTTTGACAAAAGTCGATCTGTCGAGAAATCCACTTGGGCAATCACAACAATTCTTACGGAACCTGGCCTCTTTGAAGCGTTTGAAAGAACTCAGGTTTGAGCATGCAGAAATTGGAGACGATTCCTTTCCTTTATCTCTTGTTTCTTTTGTCCCCTTTCCTTCTCTTCGTATTCTGGACGTGTCAGAGACCCAAGTCAACTTGAGTGCCGCTAAAGACGCCTTGAAACAAATGACACAGGAACTCAACTTCGACTTCTCAACAGAAGAGCCCCCTATGGGCGTGACACGCGTCCTTGTTGGCAAACGAATTGTCAAGGAGCCATGGGAGTTGGAACTCGAGCAACGTGCGAAGAGCAGAGCCCACACCACCGTCAATTTTGGGGATGATTGGACAGACGCCTTACCGCCACCCCGTTCGACCAGCCGTACATCAACCGCGTCTCCTACTCCTCCGCCCAAGGCTTCTGCAGCGATACCGAAGAAAGTTATCCAGCCAAAGGAAGTCCAGAAAGAAGCCTGGGAGATCGAAGCTGAGCAGGGCCTATTGACAGAGGGTGGCAAAAGGCGTGCAAGGGCGGCTGCAGCGGCTGCTGCATCTCAAGCAGAGCTCGGTAAAGGGTCTCCTCCCACTGCCGAAGGACCTTCAAGTTCTCCGTCTCCTTCAACCTCTATGGGCCTCAGCAGTCCGCAGTACTATACACCAACCACCCAGACACTCCAACTACCAGCATCTGCTCCGCCAACTAAATCAGCAGGCCATTTCCGCGCCTTCTCAGTAGCAGCTCCATCCTCTTTCCCAAAAACCCCTGCACGCAATGGAGACCTTGCAGTGCCTACCCCAACTCTTCCTCTGTCGACTATCGTCACTCAACCGTTTGCCTCTACATTACGAGTTCTGATCCTGGCGAACCGCCGCCTCGACAGATCCTTCGATCTGCCTAGCACGCCAGAAAGCGTCCCCATCAGCGGATTCTTGCCTTGTCTGGAGGAGTTAGATCTGGAGGGGTGCAACCTCGGCGATCTCGTGGCCGTCCATCATGCATCTGATCCCGCCAGCACACCACCGCGCTCCAGTGAGCTCATCATACCTACACTGTCCAAGCTGTTCCCGAGTCTGCGGACGCTCAACCTGTCCTACAATGGGTTAACAAGCTTTGCATTGACACCTGATGCGCTATCGACTTTGATACTTGACTCTCCACACCGGAAGGGCCTGCGTCATTTGCGGTTGAGAGGCAACAAGATTTCGGAGTTGGATGGATTTGTGAAGATCTCGGAGTCGTTCAAGGGAAATAGGGAGGTAGCGGGCTGGAAGATGGAGGAATTGGATCTGCGGGATAACGAGATCGGAAAGCTGCCTCCGGAGCTCGGTCTGCTACCTCTCGATGTGTTTTTGGTGGATGGCAACACGTGAGTCAAACGGTTATCACCAGTGTCAGAGTTTGTGACTAACGCGCACCACTTTTCTCTAGCTTCCGCGTTCCGCAGAGAAGGGTGTGGGAAAGGGAGGGAACAAAGGGCCTTCTGAGTTGGTTGCGCGGTCGGATCGAATGAGTTGTGCGATTCGTGTGTTGCCTTTTATCCCCTCCCCGCCTTTCATTTCATTTTTTTTCTTGATTCCTACACTACGGCCTTCCACATTACTGCTATGGACACTCCTCGCATCACTCTAGTATCCCACATTGTCAGCCGCCTTACAATTGCACTATACACCGGCCTCGAGGCAAGCACTTGAAGACAGTCACAGAGCTGTGATGACGTGTGACGGCAAGCCATCTCTTTGGCCCCTCATACCACCGAATACGGGTGCTAGCGCTGGTGAGGCGCTCAGAGCCACTGCTGAGCGCTGTAAGGTCTCCGCAGACGGGCTGCACCCGACCGGTACGCGGTGTGTATTTTTGCGACCCTCCATAAGCCCGAGATGTGCAGAGGGGGGAGTATAAAGAGCGGAGCCCATGCCGCCAATGAGTCGTAATTCCATCCTTCCCCGACGCTCGCAGCATTTGACTTTCCAGCAATCTATACGCGATCAAGGAGCTTCCTACGCGCGTTGAGCAGCACAGGCACCCGTTGCGAATCGCCAGCTGAAGCTATGTCGATGCGATCAGCCAATGTTCCGTTTCCCTCGAAGGAGGATAAACATGAGAGCCGAGAAGGTACCTCAACTCCCAGCACAGGTATGCATACAATTACACTGTGGCTATGAGTCCGGATGACCTCTTTCTCCACCGCAGAGCCTGAAATGAGGATTTCAGTGTCGTCTTCAACTGGTCGTAGTCAGTATCGAGCAACGCTGTTCCGCGAATGTTTAAATAACGCGCATATATCTACTAGACTCTCATGCCACGACTTCTTCGTCCAAACTCACCTCTTCTGATAAACTTACTGCTCTTCCTGCCCACCTTCGGACGAGCTCTCATCCTAACCTCTACCGCGGTTCTGGGAGTCCAAATCCAGGTAAAACTTAAATTTTCGCGAGGGAAATTCACAGCTTACGGGCCTTCTCAGAACCTGGAGGAACGAATCTAGCTTCTCCTTCGATAGACCTCGGTGAGCACTCGTCCGTACTGACCGTGGTAGCGTTATTAACGCAATTTCACAGATTCGCGTGGTACTCCGTCGCCTTCAAAGACGGCCTCTGGTGCTTCAACCCCGATTCAAGGGAATATTACTTCTAGTTCTCATAGGCAGTCTCGGGCGTCAAATTTTGCCTTGCCGAGTCTGACACGAGGATTTCGGCACAGCTTGGACGCGTCGGCGTCTCTTCCATCGTTCTATGCGACGGACTACAGTGCCCCTATGCTGGGCCATAGCATATCGGCACCTACGCCGAATTTCAGTCCTTCGAATAGTGGTGGACATACACGCCAGCCAACTCCAACTCCAACGCCAGAAAACGGGTCACCGAAGCAAAGAGTGTCCTTTGATAGCGATCGTCATTCGCTACCCACTCCTCGCGGTGTCGGACAAGGTAGCACAGTATATGCATATTTTCATACCGGTTACTCACATTGATTTATCTCTAGTCTTCGCTCGCCTCCGTGGCAGTGACACTCCCACACATACACCAGCCGCACGTGCTTCGCCTTCAGAACACCATAGGGACGCGGAGACCCCAGGGAGCCACAGCCAACACCTGCGTTCCCGTTCTCCATCCCAGTCACGTTCGCGGGCGGCATCTCCTTTGAGGTTCTTGCATCAATGGTCCTCCGGGTTCCATCGCGGAAACCAGACCCCGCTCGAAGATCCTTTTATTCCGGTCGACCCTTACAGATTCCAGTTGCGTTTCCCATTCTGCTGCCAGGCTTCGACCCAGAAGGTACCCGACGTCGAGGAAGGTACAGCCTCTGCCTTCAGCGGGGCATACGATTGCGACGACCTGCTACCCATCGAGGAAGTCAAGACCTCGTTTGCCAACGCACGTCTCTTCATCACGGATACTTTGCCCCGTGAGCTGTATCTCAATCTCCTCCTGCGTCTGCCCGCCATGTACTTCTCTCGTGTTGCGCGGATATTCGAGGATGCGGACGTTAGCAAACCGGATATTCAGCGCATGATCGACGCGTCGAATGCAGGAGGAATGCGCAGGCCGTCTACAACTGTTCCAGCCAACTTGACGACGGAGTATCCACATACGATGCCGGCCCATGGCACGCCTGGGCACGGACCTGCTGCTGCTATCCCACCCGGCGTTCTGTCCGGAATAGGTTTGTCCACTTCGGTTGGTACGGCTCCTGCCGCCTCGATGATGCACATGCCGCTTCCATTCCCCGATGAATGGTCTCCGCCTTTAGTCTCTCCTGCTTTGATTCGGTTTAAGCACTCCTGGGAGTCGTTCATCGACTCATTACTGAGGGAATGGAAGACATTGAACGTCGTTTCCGCTTTACTTGGCTCGTGAGTTCAATGTCGAATCAGGTTATACAACCGCATTCATCTTAGTCACTTTTCTTCAGAGCTATTTTCACTATCTTCCAAATACCTGAGGCAGCGAGCGATCCTATCACTCGCACTCTCGCTCTAATATCCCTGATATGCGCGTTGATGAGCCTCTCCTATGGATGCATGTATATAGTGAGGTTTGGGACTATGAGGAGCATGTTTCATGCTTCCAGATGGGCAGAGGTGTGATCTGTTATTTCATTCGCAGAGGCAGTGTTTTGCTCATGGTTCTTCAGGAAGCCAGGAAGACCAAGACGTCGATTTGGTGGAATGTATGGGTGCTACTAGCAACACCAGCGGTATGGATGGCTTGGTAAATTATTGATACCGACCGATGATCTAGTTGGCTGATTTGAACATCTCGACAGGTCGATGTTATTGTTCCTTTCGGCAATTCTTTCCTTTGTGTGGCGCACGGGATCAGTACTCGATCCGGAACAGCGGCCGCCCCTGAGCGCCAAGGTCGCCCTTGTGCCACGAATTATTATCACTTCCGTTTTCTTCTTGGGGATGGTATACCTGTGCATGATTGTCAAGACGTTGAAGAAGTACGGGTCGCACCAAAGTTCGGCACGTGCGCTGCTTCGTGTTGGACATACACCGCCGGACCACAATCTGACTGCTGCCGCCCGTGCTGAAGCTCTTGCAAATAGAGGGAGGAGCAAGACGAAGGTCGGCCAAGACAATGACGAGATGGAGAGAAGAGGGAGGGAAAGGCACAGGAGCACTTCGACACATGTTAGGCGCCGAGAAGATGACCTCGAGGAGCCACGTGAAAAGCGGACACGGAAAGACGCTGGACACCTGAGCTTGAAGAAGGCTCGCTCACATGGATTTAAGGGACTTCTTGGTCCCGGAGTCGCTTCCCGCGTAGAGACTGAGGCGCCAAGTGATGCGGAGGTTGAGATGGACGTCAAGCTTCCAACAGAGGTCCTTGTGGCGGAGATCCCTCTTCCGAAATAATCGTTCATAGACAACCTTTAAACAGCACGGACACTTTCTTGCTTCTTGCGGACATCCCTCCATTGCCTATACTACATATCCCCTAGATATTCATTTCCGAAATATAATTAATAAGAGGAATTGGGTCTGATGAACCCTACATGCGCTAGTAAACCGGACAGGCCGGTCCGGAGCTCAGCGAGCACTTAAACATAGTATTGCGTACGAAAAATTGTAAACACTTAATCCATCCATGCCCGCCCCCCATTAAATAGAGGCTTTGCGCAAAGCCAGCTGGAGCCAGTGGTGGCTCAAATGTGTTGCGCTGAGACCTTTAGCCAGCAGAACCTGAATATCAGACTGATGAATGCCATATATTAATATTACTTACATCTCTCTATAACCTCGTATTTCCTGGAGAGCTCCACGCGATATCAGTCTGTGGGGTGGTTGATCAACGGTTGATCACGGTTGATATTTTCTGCTGGCTCAGTTTCCATATATAGGTTAGTTTCTGGAGATTGTCGTAGCTGCACGGATGAATACAATGAGATACTTGCATTGTCATTGAACTCCCCTGGCATCCAGACATACACGGTACTACATAAGACTAAGTTAAAAGCAGAGGGAGGAGCTCTTGATCTGAAACCACCACCATCACCTTCTTTACCCACACTTGACGAGGGGGAGTCAGAACACATATGAGAGCAGCCATGGTGGGACTAACTACGTAGCTGAGATGTGAATTGTATGGAACACACACCTGATAGTTTACTCAGCTGAGCACCTAATGTAGAACTATAGGAACACTGTTCAGCTGAGTGCTAAATAAATAGGATGGTACATTGTCCAGCTCATTCCATGTCCGTCTTAGAAGTAAGAACCCATGAAGGGCCGCAAAAAAAGGCGGCGGCTACTCCAGTGGGCAGCGGAGTTTTTTGGTGGGTGCCAGCAGCAAAGGAGGGGTAGAACCTACTTCGCCTTCCTGAAGCCTGCTATCTTCAGGTCTGACTCCCTCATTGACATTATTCAATGGATGCATGAGATTACCTCAATGTCGGCTAGGATATGAGGCTTCATTCAAGGTCCAGCTGTTCCTCCTTTCTTCTGACCACATCAGACAACGCCGCCATGGACCCTGCTGCGCTGCTTGTGAAATATCTCAGAGACAAGTTTGCGGCTGAAATTGCCCTTCAAGATGGAAATGTCGATTTTCCAGCTGAATGGAGGTTGCAATTCCTGGAGGACTGCAACCGAATTGTGCAGCAATTAGTTGCAGCTTACTGCAACAAGAGTAGGCCACATGAGCAAAGTTATTGCAATTTACTGAAAGGCCCAATATTCAGAATATCTTGACTGGTCTATTGCTGACTATTCACACTTTCTGGAAGTCCAGAGCCCTTGTTCAACAGGGCGCAATGAAACGCTGGAGGCAAAGCTTCAAACGTGCTTTCCGCCACTCAACGCCAGCAGGAATCTCAAAACCCAGCCATTCATAGTTGTTGACAAAGAGGGCCATATTGTTATGTGGTACCTGCCAGGTATCTTGGGGGAGGCGCTTTGGGTAAAGAGAACCACAAGTGACAAACTACATAAGATGACCTATGACCAGGAACGAATGTGGAAGGGTGTCGAGGTTGTTCAACGGCTGCTCGCCATCGACCGGCACTCCAAGAGTTGGCGTCTCAGCAACAAGTACTATATGGCGGCAGAGGAATGCACCATCTGCCCAGGGACCGCCAGTTTCTCCCCTGCGTGGTTCCAGCAGGCGTATGCAGTGAGTGACCCGAGTCTCGGTTGACACTTGCTAACTAGAAACTTAGGCTACCAATAATCTAGAGGTATCTGCTACTCTGCAAACCGTGGAGGGCCTTCAATGGCTCCATGAGGCCCAGGAAGCGAACCTCCTCATAGGTGGCATCCTGGGGGTCATTCACCCGGCGTTGTATGAAACCGGCCACCGGGCAGTGCAAGCACTGCATGGAGATGTTCTGGTTGACAAAGGTGCCAATCTGGAGGATATCCTGGAGCTCTGGGCACTACCGTTCACCGGCGTCTCCATCATGAATAACCGCCAGACACCTGTCCATCGTGACAGCGGTGGAGGCTTCAAATGCATGGACCTCCTTGCGACGGTCGGCCCTTACACAAATGGCAAGATGGATATCCCAACAGTCGGCATCCAGGTCCGCTACTCAGCAGGGACAATGGTTGGTATCACCGGGAGGGCTCTACTTCATGCCACCGAAGCGACGGGTGAAAGAGCATGCTTTGCCTACTACATGAGACACAATGTCTTGAAACACCTCAACTTGGAGGAGCCAGGGTGGGCAAAGGTCTCAGATATTGATGACATGGTCGCAGACATGATGGAGCCAGAGGCGAAGCCCAAAAGACTGTGAAACAAGGGACTGGTTATTTGCTATGTACATACAAGGTTACAGGGAGCAGAAAGAAAGTGCACTACGGTGTTCAAAAAGCCTGCAAATGGCAGCGACGTCCATGCGCGGTGCTGGGAGGTAGTGCCATCAGGGGGAGCTTCAGCAGCAGCAGTGGTGATGACACATACCTAAACTCCACCTCAAATTCGCCAGCCTGGAAGGTGCTATCGACCAGCAGGTCGTCGTCTTCCGACTCCGAGTCTTCCTCGTCGTCCTGTGAGTCAGAGGAGGAATCCGGGGGTGAGAGAACTCTGGTGACATTGTCCATGAACTCACTTGCGTTGGAGTTATTGGCACCAGCATTGACAAATTCGACAACTGAGGGTGATTTGGACCCGGACCGAGGAGGGAACTTAGCAGGGCTTGAGCTAGGGCTTTCCTTGGTGGCCCGACCGGCGCTAACACGGGTTCCAGCGCCACCTCTGTTGCCGCCACTTGATTCAATGAATTCGAGACTGGGCGCTCTGCAAATGAGGCCAGGAGGGGCACGAGGTGGTGGAGAAGGGGAAGGATCGAGGTGCCGATTGGCCGGAGGAGAGAAGGGGTGCTGGCCAACTTCTGGGTCAACAATTGTCCCCCCTGATGCCTGATACTGGTTACGAAGTGCTGTCCACGCTGCGTGTTGCCAGGAAAGGAAGCTGAGGGTGTCAGCCTGCCTCGCAATGGCGGCAGAGGTGGAGCTAGAGAGTTCTTCTGCCTCTGTCAGCAGCTCCTGAATGTCGCTGGCAGGGAGCATTGGGGTGGACGCGTGAAGAGGAGGGAGGGGATCTGACCGGCCGCAGGTGTGGGTACAAGTACAGGAGGTTCTTCGACTTTGTACGAGAGCGACGGCGCCCTCGGACAAAGCGTCATGAGGTCCAATTGGGGGAGCTGCTGTGCGACTAGCCTCTGGAAGGACCAGAGGGCGGGTGGCGATGCGTTGGCCACTGCTGGTTGCCTGAGCCAGCAAACGCAGACACAGCGCCTCCAAAGGAAGCGCCGGATGCTGCAGCATGGGGAGGTCGGTGGGGTTGGAAACGAAACCTGTGGGGGGGTAGCGCCCAGTGTCGATGTACTGTGCCTTGTCATAAATAATCCAGGTGGCATCACAGAAATTCACTTACATCCATCACCCATTCCTGGAAGTATATGTCAATGGTGGTGTGAGTGGGTGCTGAGCCCTCTCCAGTCCACCAATGGTAGGTCCCAGCTTGGTCTACCTCATCGACAAGCCCCTTGTCGATGAGGGGATCAAAATCCACATACAGGTTGGCTATTGCACGATCGATGGCCATATATTTTTCAGATGCTGGCCAGTTGGGTGGCCAGAAGGAGACTAACAGGTCCTGCAGAAATGCTGGCTGGCGCACATTGAAACCCATGAGCGCCACCCACCCAAAATGCAGCAAATTCATTTCCTAAATTGGTCAGAGCAGCCACAGTCTAGATGCAATCTGACACAACGCACAAGTTCCGTTTCAATGAAGTCGGACACATCAGGCACGTCATGATCGTCGCAATGGGTTTTCGCCAAAGTAGCAATGGCAGTTCGCAGCCTTGCGCTAAGGTAGTTCGCCTT
This sequence comes from Cyclocybe aegerita, assembly GCA_902728275.1. Lineage (NCBI taxonomy): Eukaryota > Fungi > Basidiomycota > Agaricomycetes > Agaricales > Hemipholiotaceae > Cyclocybe > Cyclocybe aegerita. Next base: position 712,976 of record CACVBS010000079.1, read on the forward strand.
GAGGATAGAAAGTTGCTCTGTGCGCCGCCAGTCGTACTTCCCTGATGGATCCATAGTGGAGGACAGATTAAAGCAGATGAAACAACTGATGAATAATCAGCAACGTAAAATCACCTGACTCAAGGAAGATGCTGAGCATGAGGGAGGCGGACACCTGCGATGCGGAGGCACGGCATGGCTGTCCGCCCTCCGCCGTGAAGCCGGTGCCAATGGAAACCCAGAAGCACAGTGATGCACTTGCCGGTGCTTAGTGTTTCTGCTGTCGCCATTGTGAAGGTTGATGCCCATTCTCAGCTCACAGAGCTTGCACCTCGGAGTATGATGGTATGCACACACCCAAGTTAGGGGCAAGTGACTTATGACTGCTACGATGGTGGTGTTGAGATCAATTCCACCATTGGGTCTCTCTGAACAGGCATCCGGAGCCTAACTACGGTGTCGGTCCATCGTAGAACACACAGTACTCGAACCCAAGTGCTACCATTGTCGGGGGACATGCGTTGAGCAAGCCTGGTGCATAATATTGCTCTGACCCTTCAAGCCAGTTTTTAGCCGAAATTCCGTGACAGAGATGTCCATTGGATCACATCCGCTACCCACCGGCGCCTAACATAAGCCGCAGCCAGCTGAGTGACCTGGCGCAATCTGTTCGCTAGCTACCTCGATGGTGTGGACAAATCGACTGGCGATGGCATCTTAAACACGTTAAGTGCTCCGATTAACATTGTGGCAATGACGGCGGCATCATGTTCACCACAGACACCGCCGCACCGGCGCACACCTTGATGTCGCGACGGCTTGCTCTGGAACAAACCGCAAAAGTAACATTGGGTGGCAAGAGTCCGAGGCATCGGTTGCTCTGGCAGGCACACACCCCACAACTGGGCCTGGACAAGGTGCCGGCTAGGCCCAAACCTGGTGATGTACAATTAGGTCATTACCCCATGGGGGACACGCCACCTGCCCTACCACCACAACAGTATAAATACATCTAATCTATATCTCAATAACGCAGACAAGGACGGAAAAACGGCGGACATCAGTGCCATTTCTGCAAAGTTCTACAACATTCCATATCTATTAATAATCACTTTACCTCTTGCTTCCAACGCCCATGAGGTCCCCCTCATGCACTCTCCTGTCAACTATCCCTCATCTCTTGACACTCCCTCATCATACGCAGCGCGTGCCTTGTACGGGCAAGCTCGAGGGGGCTCTCAAGATCCTTTACCCCTTCTGCCCAGCTGGCACTCTTCACCTACCCCTTCTCTTAATCCTTCAACAAGAAAGCCAGGCTTAGAGTCCTCTTCTCAGTCCGTCCAGTCGGTTCACACCCAGGAGGAGCCCCACCTCCCCACCCCTGTTCGAACAGCTGTTGCGATGTCCAGCCCCAGTGGGATTGCAAGCCCCAAAGAGTCCTCCATCATCAGCACAGAGTTGCCAGCTGGCGACACCGGAGAGGTCCAACAGCAATCAGCTACTCTCGCCAACATTATCCAGTTTCTAGCACATGCGCTCCCCAGCGAAGAATTTAGGCAGCCTGCCTCTCCAGAGGAGTTTCAGGCTATCGAAAAGGCCTTGCATGGTGGAGAAATCAGGTCGAATTATTCTAGCCTTCGGTATGCCATCTACAGCTTCTGGAAAATCACATATAATATGCTGAATATCTTGCCAGTCTTAACTACTTCAACGATCATATCGTCATTACGATGCCCTCACTTACACATGAGATCGCTGCAGGTCTCCTCCAACTTTCTATGAACCGCCACGAGCTCGCTGCGGACACCGCTCTTTCTGGAGGTTGCCCTTTGGTCCCGGTGGTTGGAGACCAACAGCTGTCTGCGGACGCCTGTTTCTTTTCGTCTTCCACCCCACAGCACGGGAGGGTCGCTGCCAGGAAGCAAGGGGGACACCCAGTGTCTGTCTGGGAGGTCTCCGTCGCCCAGAGATTCGCCGCTGCAAAGCTTAAGGCTAACCGATGGCTAATTGGGACATTCCTCAGAACAACGAACGCACTCGTTATCAACCTCGAGGTTGACAGTAAACCCGGTGAGAGGGTCCTTCGCTCCTTAAGGGTCACTCACTGGATTGGAAAGTGGACCCCATACGAGGCGCCCAATGAGGAGGAGCTCCAACACATGAAATCTGTCACGGGACGTGTTGTGGACGAGGAGGGGAATCCGCTCAACGAGCGCGGCGCTGAATCGCGGAATATTTTTTTTTGGTTTTGAAGATGATCCAGAGAGACTGGGGAAATTGGTGCAAATATTGGTTCTTCCTCGGATCAATCTCCAGGTATTTTTTAAAATCTCCTCTTGTGTTTTCATCGTTTACCAAATTCATTTAATCAGGTCTATCCGACAACCGAAGGCCAGGATCTGCCCGCCATCAAATTTGAAAAAATCTATTTTGTTAGGCAGTTGGACGAAACAGACAATGGCAAAGCCATTGAGCTCACCATCTGGCCACACGAGCTCGTTGATTTAGCCAAGGCCCGCATCCAAGACGAAAATGACAGGTGGAAGGCTGGGCCGAGTGGGCTGAAGAGGGCCCTATCTGAGGAAACAGAACCGGTGATTCGAGCGAGATCAGAAATGGACAGATGCTTCGACGAGGTGGTGGGGGCAAATCTCAAGGTTGTGCAGGTCGCTAGGAAGAAGCAGAAGATAGGGAAAGAGGAGAGAAAGACAAGGTCAGGCAAATAGTCTCCGTCGCTGGCATCTGCCCTCATCAACGACATCGAGCATCGTCGCTGCCATCAATCATCGTCGCCACCCTCAAGCATCCATGCCGCCATCGCCTTCTATCTGCCACCCTGCATTGTCCCCTTGACAGCTCTCCCTGCCCCGTCTGTATGTATTATGTCCCCATCGTTTCTCGTTTGTCAGCAGACAGATGCCCCCGGGCGGTTCCTTCGACAGTGCCCAGGCGCTGCCCCAGCCAGAACAACGACGGCGGGGAGGTGATCGCCAGGTGGGTCTCGTCTTGTACGATTTCACTTTCGAACTGCGGACTGCATATATCTTCATCAAACAATTTGTTGTACTTGTTTTGCCTTGGCCTCTGTATATGTAGCTACAAAAAACATGTACAATAGCTACATAATACATTACGTTGTGACTGGAATATCCAACAAAGGCGCCAGTTACCTTTTCTTCTTTCCTTTTTGAGCAACTCTGGTGGTGCAAAGGTTCATGGACGAAGCGGCGGCAGAACGGGTGATGTGAGTACTGACTGCAGGAGTAGTCGTGTTTTTTATCCGAGGGGTCCTGATGACTGGCAATGGGGCATCGGACAATGCCGCCTGTGATTGCAGCATTGCCGAGCGCCAATGCAGGAAGAAACTGTCTGTATCAGGAATAACATGGTGTCCTGCTGCACTCCCCCCCATCACAGGGGTTGGACGAACCTGCGGATTTCCCGCACGGCTATTTAACCTTATGGAAATCCCTGGAGTTGAAATCCGCCTGTGCTTGCCTAACTGAGACTCAAAGTCGATGATGAAGGATGGCGGTGGCAGCAGCGGTGAAGGTGGCAGGAATATGCAGGCCGGGAGCATCTCCCCTCCTGCTGTGTTGTGCAGAATAGATTGGGGCTGCAGGACTGTGCCAATGGTTTGTGCAATAGCAGACGGTGCCATTGCGTTAATTTGGGCGGACAGTGGAGACCCTTGCTGACTCATGGCAGACATGCCATTAAGCAGCACCGCCGCCCCTGGTGCTGGGTATACCTCAGGCACTGGTGTGGAGGAAGGCCCCCACTTAACAGGTGGCTGTGCTGGAGGCAGAAATCCATTGTGTGGTCCATAGCCTGGGGCTGGATCGTAGTTGGCATGGCCAGGAATGTTGTATGGGTAGGCGCATTTAGTGTCTGACCCAAATGCTGCGCCACCTGGCAGACCAAAAACAAAGCCTTGCGTCTGATGTTGAGGGTGATGAGAGTACAGTGGCTGTGTGATGGAGCTGGAGCCTGGTTGGCAGGAGTGTGTGGGGGAAATGATTGACGGCGCTGGTGAGACTTCAGCAAGCTGGGGATCAAGGGTCTGTGGCTGCTGAGGTGCTCCAGAGGTCGCCACCCGAGGTGCCGCCGCTCGGGCACCAGTCCCAGCTGCATCCTTGCTCTGGCCTCGCAATCCATTGCCTTCCTGATGCGGTGTGATTGGCTCAGGAGATGGACCTGAAGTATCAGCAGCAGGCTGAGGTGGAGGCACGCCGTCCACATGCACCTCCTCTTCCGGTCCATCAACCTCCATATCCATATCGCCGGCCACAACATCCTCCCGCTGATAGGAATAACTGCCAAATTCCTGAGCCTTCTGACATGCCTCCCTACACCCTTCCAGATAAGTTGCCAAAACAAACTTGCCTTCTGACAGTGTATGCGTGAACATAAAACTCAGCTCTCCCTCTGCTGCTTGTCTGCCTCTGAGATGGTCAATGAGTTCACCAACTAGCGCTCCTGGCATTCGAGTGGGGTTGCTGAACAGGAAATCATGGCGGACGCCAGGGCTATGCAAGTAGTCAGCTGGCACCATCGCCGCCGCGTAGAATTTGTCGCCATGGATTCTCATCTGCTCCCAGAGGGGATGAGCACTGGGATTCCCACTTGCTAATCGGTAATGATCTTGGAAAAATTGTCGCAAAATCTGCCGCTGGGTGATTTTGAGTTTGACGCCAGCATTCCCTCTAATTGGCGGTGGCAATATCGGGATGCCACCAACACCCCGTTCCATCCAGAGAAAGCCACCTTTGCCATGAGCACTCTTGGGTGATAGCGTTCCTTCTCTCGCCTGACGCACGTACTTGAAGAACTCGCCTGCGGCAGCAGCCATTGCCAGCGCCGCCTCATGGTTGTACCTCACAAAGTTCTCGACCACCACCCCTTCCGATGAGAGCTCATCGTTGTAGTCATGACTTTCAAGCTATTAGTATGATGATGACCTCCAACATATGTTCCACTTACAAGATCATCCCATTTTGCGTCATGTTCTTAGGGTATGAGGTGATCGTGATAGACACCATGCCCAATTGCTTTGAGGCCACCTCATGCATGTTTTTCATCAGGTGCCGCCCAAAACACCGCCACTCAGCATGTAGGCAGGAACATCGGACAAGGAGCTTACTTTATTTGAACTTCATGTGGAGGCCCTCGCTTATCCCATTGCTTGCCAATGTCGCGGTATTCTGCAATCGCCTCCGCCGAAAGGCTTTCCATCACCTTTGTTAACGCAGGCTGAAAACCCCCAAATCGCACCTGCCCCATATTCTTCCGACGTCCGGATGCTTCACCAGCNNNATGCTGCCTCACCAGCTCCTCCTCAATCTCCGCCCCACGGAAGTGCCCCACCACCTGCCTCAGAGATGTCTTGCGTCCCATCTTCATGACATTCTTCGTTTTATACTGCTTATGGTTTCCAAACCACGTCTTAATCGCCTTGCCTCTGGCTGTCAGTGGAGGTCAGAAGTCCGCCGGATATCTGGCACACCTTGCATCTCGCTTCCCAAGCTCCCTTCGCTGCCTTGTCTCGCCCACATACAAGTTCCCCATACTTCTCTGGAGCCAAAAGCCTGATCTCATTTGCTACCAGCCCTGCTGCCAGATTGTCTTGTTCTTCCTTGCTCTCTTTCGCGGCAGGTATTTCCGCAGGATCCTGTCCTCCTCTGGTGTCCAAATGGTTCTTACAGCGTGGGGCTTCTTATTCTGTTTGGATGTCCTTTTTGCCATGACGGTGTGAGGTGTGTGCTACTCTCCAGCCGTGTGGAGCCCTCCTTGGTTACTGTGGGCGGTCATCAAACCCTATGCACGGTAGGAGGCCGTACATTCCCCGGTCCATATAAGGCAAATTTCCATATGCGGATATGCGCCACTGGAGCACTCCAAAAGCTGCGCTCCTTGCCTGGGTACGTGCCATGAGCCTCAGCCTCTATTAAACCACCCAACATTTATTAGACTTTGGTAGTGGACTGGGGAGGCACCTTTCTGGACTCCACAGGTGCTACACTTGAAGCTCCATGGTGTCCAGTGTATCCCTCCTCCCAACACTCCCCCGCACATTAACAACTTAGTTTCGTGTCTTGTTACAGTCAAAATATGCTACCTTATATGTAGAAGATTTTTAGAGCCCTCCACTAAGGCAACTGGTGCGCTGAATGGAGAGCATACAACCCATCACCCCAAACAGCAGATATTTTATTAGCAGGCCTGACACGGGTGGATGGATGAATAGGGGGGTCGGATAGACTATAATGCATTGCCAGAACTTAGTCCCACAGTATGAAATAGTTCACAGCATGTGTGGGGCCGGACATGAGGAGGGGAACATGGACTGGATCTGTCTTCCGTGACTCTTATGTCCTGTTGGCAATAGTACATTCTGTGTGCTCTGGGTGGCCTCAGCAAGTAGGTAGTAGACTCATCCTCATATTTTAATAGTTCCAGAATGTTCATAGATGATCATGTGGGACAGTACAACCAGAAGGGCAATAAGTGCTCCAAAAGTGCAAAATCTATCCCTCGTCACACAGGTACTTTGAATAAAATTATTCTCTATATCTGTAGCTCTACCTGCCAACCAGCAGAGCTCTTGAACACAGAGTTTGGCAAATTATATGAAGTTTGAGGTCAGATATGGTTGAATTAGTCAAATTTTGGATGCAGGTTTTCAGTCACCCGATGTGACTGTAATCTGGAACATAATCTGTACACTACATTCGCCATCCCTTTGGCTCATCTTCTCTCGATTTTGGTCTAGGTTTAAAATCTCTTTTGGACTGTGCTTGTATGATGTCTCAGTATCTTCACAGGTAACTGGAATACATTCATTCTGGGTGTCTGTGTGACAAGAGACGGAGTTTGCACTTTGGAAGTGCATGTCCGGCACTGTCGCTACTATGTTACCTGTGCATCTCTGCATGTTCTGTGACTACTCTAATATAAAGGTGAGTCTGTTGTGTCGTAAATGAGTCTGCACAGTGCTTGAAGAATGCATCATGGGCGACCCAACGCAGGAATTGTGGAGGCTGGATCCGGTCTTCTTTGCCCCTTGATATCTTGATGCATTGCTGGGGAGAGAATTTCTAGATACATACATATGGTAGGCAGGACCCCTCACATTGCGAGATGTCAGCTACTTCAAGTCCCCAGGTGCACGTACAGGTGGAAAAAACATCTCTGCTCAGTGGCAGGGGTGGGGCAGGCAACATTCTGCCCGGCTTTTTACAAGTAGGATGCAGTGGATATCACACATTTCATTGCTGTATCTGGCGAGCATTACAATTATATGCAATACACTTCTGGGTGACCGCTCAGGTCGACAAGACGGGGACTGAATTCTGTCTGGACCAGCCTGCACTCAATCTGGTCTGTGAGAAACACTTGCATTGCACTTACACAATATTCCTTCAATAGCTTGATTTACCTCCAGCACCAACATGTCTAGAAGGGAAACTGTTCTGCACAACGATACCCCTCTGGAAGAGTTCCGGACAGCAGCAACATCCCGAGGAAGGAGGGACAGGCTGGTGGAAGTTCCACAGGAGAGGGCCCCATCGCCGCAGAAAGTACCACAGCGAGTAGGGCCCATGCAGTATTCTTTTCAGGCACCATCTGGGCCTCATTATGACCCCTCTCATGAGCAGCCCGGAGCCTACGAGGTGGACCCCAAGACAGGCCATTTCATGGGCAGCTATGATACACGCCCGAATAAGTCAGGAAAGGTACAGTGGCTGAGGAAAATGATAGCAGGGTCAGTGCTCACATGTGGGCGTAGGTTCAAAATGCATATATGCGGGAGTGGGTGGACAACAAGTGGCAACTGTATCAAGACCGGGTCCTTGCTGGCAAGAGGGGCCCCGCTGGACGGTGCAGCGAGTGTGGGGTAGGCAAAGCTGTTTGGAAGTGTCAGGACTGCAGTGGCAGCGTCATCCTCTGCGTGTTCTGTATGCGAAATGGGCACAAACTGCTACCATGTCACCGCATTCAAAAATGGAGTGGTCGCTTCTTTCAACAGGGGGCTCTGTGGCAGACTGGGCTCAAGCTCCATGTGGGTCATGGCGGATTGCCTTGTCCAAGCCTAGATGCAGCGGTTACCCCACTGCCTCAAAGAGTGCACCCGAATATGACAACTGGTGGCAAAGATACTTTGACCCATCTCGCAGATGCCTTGCAGATGCCCGTGATACAGATTATTGACAATCTTTCCAGGGAGCTGGCGGCCAGTGACAATGCAAGGCCTTTCTTGCTCCAAGTGGCCACAGTGCTGGCGCAAGATCCAACAACCCTGGCCTTAAGCCTGGAGGCTGCCATTGCCATGGCTGAGCAACAAGCAGTGAACAAAGAAGAGGTGGTGGTGGAGAGTATGGCAGCGGCAGAGCATGGAGTTGCGCCACCGGAGGATGAAGATGCAGCCACCAGGGACCTACCACCAGCATGGGACATTGATGAGGAGGAATGGGAAGACGA
>CACVBS010000079.1:721846-849050 GCA_902728275.1 Cyclocybe aegerita
GGCGCTCTTCTGTGCTGCCTGTCCACAGCCTGGAATAAATTTGCCTGTTGGGTGGGAACAGCTGCAGGAGAAAAACCCGTGAGCGTGATGGATTTATGATGCACCATCCTCATGGGCTAATGGAGGAGTAGAAATATCTTCATACGATCTTTTGCGGCGGATGGGAATTTCACCGCTGATCATGTCCGCCAGATGAACGATGAGCAAGATGTGTGGCTCACAGATGGCGAAGGGTTCATGACCAATGAGAAGCGTTACAAGGACCATTTGGATATTGCGGTGGACTCTCCTCAGGTATGTGTTGCGCCCGTTATATTCTCATGCTATGTGTGATATTTTCTAGACTGCTACATGCTCGCGATATAGGGCACAGGATGGCGCAGATGCGGAGCACAATGGGACCAACCAGACAGGAAATGCGGGTCACTGTTGCGCTCACCACGGTGCCATGGTGCCTGGGAGCTCTGTCGACTTTCAAAAAGGTGAGCGCCAGATGAACATGGACTTTTCTCTGTGCGAAGCCTTGGCCACCACGAACACGGATGGCCTAAAAAAAGTGATTCATATCTATGACATTGCCTGCCAGTACTATGTGCACCTGAAGGAACGCATCCAAGCCAGTCCCTATTTGCAGAAATCAGACCAGATTGAGCTGATTCACGCCATTGGTCTCTTCCATGTGCACGGGCACCAGGACAAATGTCTATACCGCTTCGCCACCAGCTATGTCCCAGGCGCTGTGCAGGTGGATGGTGAAGTGATGGAAACTATTTGGGCTGCTGGGCAGTGCTGAACTCAATATCGAGAATGGTTCGGACAGCCACTCTGGCTAATCGGACGGAGACCATTGACGACTTTCTGGGAGATTCAAACTTTAAGAAGATGCTTCATATAGGTGATGTAACACTGCTGTGCTGCACAACGCTCTGCCCAATCATCAATGGGTAGTTGACACAATTATCGCAAAGTACCGGCGGGCGAGGGCTGCCAAGGTGGAGAGTGAATTGTACCTTGCAGCCCTCACATGGGTGGCGATGGCGGCAGCGACTGACGAGTGGTGGCACATGATTGAGACGGCGGAAACCATGCGCCAGGCAGACATTACATCTATGGATTACATGCTGGCAAAAGTTAAGCGTGGGCAGACACTGCAACAAATCCGCACGATGCTGATCGACCACCAATTGGGGGCACATAAGGCGCCAGATCCAGATGGAACAGCAGCCGACTGGCTCGTGTCCAGCCTAGCTATTGAGCAGGCACAGTAGGCGACTTTAATTCTGGTGCAACGGCATTCTGATACATTGACAGGATTGACCTCAAGCAATTTGTCCGCCGCCTTGGGAGAAACACCACCAGCACCCAGAGGCTTGACCTTGGATGGAAAAGACAGTGATTGTTGAATTGCATACACATGTTCCACCGGTGATTGTGCAAGGAGTTTGGCGATCAGGCAGTGAGGACTCTGGCTTGCTGGGCGTATGTCCGGCAGGACATCGACAGTAATATCAGCGACGCTCACCTACCTGACACACCGCAGCCCCTCCTGACAGATGTTGAAAATAGTCTCCTTGTCTTTCCATCTAGCATCTCCTCTGGTGCTCTTCCCCATCAAGAGTTGCAAAAGCTGGAAAAGGAGCTTCAAATTGGAAAAGCGAATGATGCCTTGCAGGGTGTCCATGAGATGTTGGGCAATCTGTCCTTTCAGTTCATTGACAAAGTCCGTCGATCGCAAACGAAGGCCCAGAATACTCGCGCCTGGACTGGTGTGCATCTCCTGAATCAGACTCTCAGCTATCATTGCAGGACATACAATCTCAACAGTGGCATTTTGGCGTGACTCGCTCCGACATTACGTGAATGGTACCCTCATCTGTCCAAAGCAGACTGCGCTGTTAGCACTGCAATCTCTGATGTCAATGCTGCTGGGCAGAGCCAAGCACGCCTGGCCTGGTTCTGGGGGGCTTTAGATGGGTTTACACCAGAGGCGGCGGCGGACCTTAGCAGTGACAGCAGCAGGATGGCAGAATGTAGGTCCCTCTTAGCCCTTCCTGAAAATACCTGACACATCCCCCAGTTGCAAGGATTCACTGGCTCCGGGCTCGGGCCCAGAAGGAAAGATGGAGCGAGGAATATGTATTAACAGGGCATGAGATGGAGTGGACAACCCGCTACTTCATGCATTGCGCAGAATGGTGGAAAGCAACAATGCTGGGTGGTGGAACAGAGGCTGTGCCGGGTGTCCTGGAGTATGCTGAGCAGCAACTTCACCTTTGGAATGAGTTGGGAAGAATTGCGGATGGTCGGTTTGGCAGGGAGCAGGGTAGCTACATTTCAGTATGGAAGTCAGCATGAATATTCATGTGGGTCGCCCGCTGCACCTAGCGGCGGCAAAGTTGGTTCTCAGCATCCGCCACATCTTCCCCTCTGAGTTGCACGCATTAAATAGCTATTGTTCATTATAGCTATATACAGACGGGGAAGGATAAACGACATCAAAAAAAATTGTCCGATGATAAAGTCCGTAAGATGTCCAATGCCCTGCATCCATCAATGTGCCGACTTCCGATTTTCAGGCGCCGGCGTTTTGCTCCTTGCACCGCAGGGGGGGTTGCTTCGAGATGGAGGCCGGGATGCACTTCGTCCTCGGGCAGGCACGTTGGGAGGGGAGGTGATGTGAGTTGGCACAAGAGGGAGGGAGGACCCACAGGTGACAATGAGAGAGGCAGGAGGAGGGATAGAGGCCGTCTCTGGTGTGGGGGGTTTGATTTCGACCGGTGCAGGCAGAGGTTCTGCATTGTCTCTGACAGGTTGTGAAGTGTTGGGCTCTGTTGTCTCCTCAATCATTGTCAGAGTGGGCTGACAAGGGGGCTGCCGGGGGGGAGGCATTGCCTCATCCATATCACTATCCTCGATGGGCGCAGCATAGTGGCTGGTCTCTGGCGGACCTTGCCGCCGTATCAGCGCAGGATAAAAAATAGAAATGAGGACCACTTGGAACTTACCCTGTATGTTGATGCCATAATCGCCTCCATTCGTGTACTCGTCGAGGTAGTCGGACTGCCCAGACGGCGAAACAAAAATTTCACTGGATGCTGTTCCTGGAGGGGGGGTGGAGGTGGCATGGGAGGGGCCGGCAATGCGAGCGGCAGGCTGCTGCTCCTTAGGATGCCCTTGCCCTTCCAGCAGACACATGAGTTGTGAAGACATGACGGGATCGCCGGTAATCGCTGCCAGTTGTACCGCCCTATCTTCAGCTGCCATCCGCCTGACTTCTTCCCTCTGGTCAATGGCACCTGTAATCATTTCTGGCAGAGCCCTCATTGTCTGCAGGAGGGTGTCGGTCAGTCTGGTGAGGGTGCTTTCAGTGGGTTCCAAGCATTGCTCAAGAGTGCTGGTCCGCGTCTCCGCTGCATCCATCCGTTCCTCCAGCTGCGTCCCCCTTCAATCAGCTGTAGCCGCCTTGGACTCTATGAACTGGCCCTGAGTCTTGACACGCATGTCCAGCTCAGCAAACTGTGTTTGCAGAGATGCAATTTGGCGCTCGACATTCGATTGGCCTTGTCAGAGGTCGGCCCCCAGTTCAGCCACCAGTTCAGCGTTGCTGCGCTTCAGCCCTTCAATTAGTGTTCCGGTGGCGGCGAGGAAGTCCTGGCGAGAGCCTGATGGCTCGCCAGATGGGCTCCATTCTCTGCCAATTGTCAGTAAGGATGAGAAAAGAAGAATAAATTCACACACTGAACATCTCCCTCCCTTTCACCTCTGAGATGCGAGCCTGCTTTGGCCTATTCTTCATGAGCTTCTTCCGTTCCTTCGCCTGGTCCAACAGCTTGGCTGTTCGATCTCTGGCAGTGAAGGCCTTGTCACTGTCAGCCCTGCAAGTATCCCTCGCCGAGCACTTGTTCCAGAGGCGAGCGCAGGCACGGCAGACCTCCTTGGCCCGCCGGTGATTGGGAGGCAGCTTGAACCAGTAGCACCATCGTCCTCGACCATTCTTGCACTGGTCGCACTGGTATCGCCCAATCCGAATGGGGTATTGCTCGCGGTTGTGGAAAGGTTTGTCGTCGAAGCAGGGGGCATCGGAGTCGTTCTTGTAGTCCTGCTCCTCAACTGAGGAGCAGGTGTCGTCCGAATCTTCACCTGGGGCGGTGTACTTGAAACGGGTTGAGGTCTCTGCTTCGGCGTCTGAATCATCAATCATTGCCTTTGACTTCATTTGGGTCTTGGTCTTTTTCTTCTTCGGCTTCTCCACGTCGCTGTCCGAATCCATGTACGATGCCTCCGGATCGTTGCTGCGCCTCCTCTTAGCCTTGGCTTTCATTTCCTTGCCGTCCCCAACCCCTGTTGACTTCTTCCCTTGCTCCTTTGCATTGCCTTCACTGCCATCATCTTCGTTGTCCTCATCCTCGTCCATATCCGAAATGCTGGGCGGCCGCTGGGGTGGGTGCAGGATGTAGGCATTTGGGTCCTTTCCTCTTCCTCCAGAAGGCACAGGCACATCCTTTGCTCGATCCCCTACAGCCTCCTGACTGCCCACCTCAATACTCTTCCCTTTGGCTTGCATTTGTCCATCCTCATCCACCATGTCCATGCGTGCTTCCCCTGCAGGCGCCTTCACTGCGGTCTTCTTGCTGGTGCCCTCATCGACCCCCATGGATGGGCCTTGCATATCCTCCTGCTTCATCTTCTTCTGCTTCTTCTGCTTTGGCTGCTGATCCATCTCTGTTCGCGCACCCGTTGCAGCCTCAGTGTCAGGTTTCTGCTGTTTCTTAGGAGGCCCAAACCTGAGGTCGGCAGCGGCAGCAGTGGCAGCGGCAGCAACAGAGGTCACGGTAGCCTTTTGCTGATGACTTCTGTCCCCGGTTTTGACTTTCCTTGGCTTGGGGCGTTTTGTCTCTGGTTTCTCTTCAACATCCATGGCGGCTGCAGGCCGCAGCACTGATGATGGGGCCTTTTCAATGTCGGCGGCGGCAGTCGCCTTCTCGCCAGCAGCAGCCTCCGAGGCAGTTCGAGCCCTTGGCCCTTTGATTTTGATGCGACTGGGCGTTTCCTGTGGGGGTGAGACAGGCGCAGCAATTGTGGGCGGGGGTGTCATTGGTGCCGGCTGCTTCCCTGGGGCTTGAACATCTGGCAGTGGTGCAAGGGTGGCCGGTGTTGTTGTCAGAGGACAGGGAGCTTGTCAGTCTCCCACAGGTGCAGGTGGTGATGGCTGCTCGGGGCCTTTCGCAATGGCCGCGTCGTACGCATCGATCGCAGCCTTCCACTGTAACGACCGTGCCGGATGGGGTGGGGACTTGGCTTCAGCTTGATGGAAAGGGCAGCTGCGCCACCACGCAACGTCTGGGTGTCCCCGATTTCGGATGAACAGGGAGGAGCCGGATTCCGGCAGTGAACTAGAGCAAAGGGGGTATGTTGAGTTCGATATTCCGACTGAGGAATCTACTACTGTACATGGGTATTTATGCTATGTAGGATAATGGACCATGATTATGTAATAGATAACTTAGCCGGGACAAGAAGAACAATGAAGGACAATGGGACAATGGCTGGGAGACACAATGGAGTGAGCCGGAAACATGGCTCGCCTCGGAAGTGCCTCGGAAGCGCACAGCTCGTTCCCAGATGTCTCGGAAGTGTCCCGGAAGAGCACGGCTCATTACCACAAGCCTCGGAAGCTGGATACAGCCTCGGGAGCCGGATAATTGTGCCGGGAGCCGGGGACGGGTCGTGACATCCACTCCACATAGTTCAGGATCGCGTCTGCAGCTCCTGCTGCACTGCAGATCTCAGTGAGGGTTTCAAATAGCCCACATTTCGCCAAGTCTGTATCAAGGCCCAACACGGTTTCCGCAATCTCAACCTGTAGTTATAATCTCAGTTGTGCCTAGGTAGAAACTTTTAATGGAACGCACCCAGGCATGCACAAGCAGTTGCCCATGTTCCTTCAGAAATCGCTCATCGCTCCCTGCCAACCAGACATCCTCATTCCACTTCTTCACTTTGGAATTGAAGTCTTCCATCTTGGCTGTGGAAGACACGATGTGGGATTCGGGTGTGCTGAGAGTTGTCATCGTTGATGTGAGAGCTTGTCGATGTTGTGAACGCTGCGTCAAGGTTGGACGCCGCTCCGCCGACCTTGATCTGCAGATTCATGTGAACATCAGCCTCAACATCCCACGAGCTTGCAAGTCCAGTTGGGACCGCTACTCTTTGACATCCGCCGCTCCCCTGCATGTCGTCACGCTCATCCACAAACTTTGTTGAATCTGTATGGACCACCCTCATTTTGATATATAAACGTGAGCCTATTAACAATTCTATCTGACATTCCAGGATGCCCTTCGAACTCTGAAACAATCCTTGCAAGATTTGAAGAAACTGCCTCCATCCCCACCACCAAATTCACACTTTATGTCTGAACCACAAATGTATGATAAAAAAAGAGTTGCCCCTGTAGATTCTGCTGCCTTGCAATCCCCCAATGACACCAATGACTGGTGAAAGAGCAAGCGTCTCTGCATCATGGGACCAGAGCCGGCGGCAATCGTCGCACCACCTAGTCCCACCCTCTACGAGGTCCATCCTGCGCACCGTGACAAGGTCAGCGGTCCTATCTACAGCCTGGATGGGAGGCACATCATTAGCTTACCACAGCCACCAATGACTCCCATGGAATCGCAGCCCGAGGGTCCAGCGGCTCCCACCCAACCCCCGCCACTGCCACCCAGTAAACGCCCTGCCGCAGATTTTGCACGCGCTCGTGAGCAGATCCTTGCCCGCCGGGCTCTCAAAGCTGCATCATCCTCTCCAATGGCGGATCTCGCCCGCAATGCCACTGCACCACCTATTTCAACCGCACCAGCACCAGTGACCATGGACGCCGCACACCGCAAATACATTGACCTCGGTGCTCTCATATGAGCAAAATCAAAACAGCAGGTAACCCAGGCTGGCCCGCTGATGCAGCAGTCCAAGTCTACAGCAATGCAGGCTGTCGAGGTGTCTTCAGTGGGCTCTGCCGCCACCACTGATGACCCCCTTTTGAGCAAAAATTCAATGGCCTTGCCTGATACCTGTGCTGGATTACTCTCACGGATGCAGCTAGGAGATATCCCTCGATCTGCCCTTCCTGCACCTCCTGTTGCCAGTTCCTCTTCATCTGGCACCGCCGCCATTCTCACTGCACCGCTGTTCGCTGGTGCTGATGTCTCCCTCCCCGCACGACAGCTCAACCCGCTACCGCCTTCTCCACCAGCACAGCTAGCTGCCATCAACCACTCGATTGCGGAACCGGGAAGGCCTCTGCGTCCTCAACCTGGTCCTGAGTATTTTGCTGAACTTCACCGGCAAGTTCAGGAAGCAAGCAAGCACCTGCCGCCGGTGGCGCCCGACACCCTTGCCAGCCCCTCCCCTGATTCAATGGTCATTGACAATGCGCCTCGAACAATGTTTGCCCAGCACAACACCGACGACGATGACAATTACACAGCGGAGGCGGAGGAATGGGACAGCGATGAAGATGAGCCAGACGACGACCATGAGGATGAACAAACCAATCTACCTCCCCCCACTCATGTCAAGCAGGAATTTATGGAAATTTACCTCCACCGGCACAATGCAGCACACAGTGGAGGAGGCGGAGGAAGACCCAGAACCGGATTTCGAACAAGGCGCCAATCGTTTTCTTGTACCGGCCCATGCTCGCGGTGCCGTCATTGAACTCAATTCTACCCCCTCCCCCCCGCCATCCCCTCCACCCCTCCACCTCAGTCCACGTGATGTCTTCAGGGACTACATTCACTACCCCTCCATCGATCTGGTGTATGTGCACGCCTTGTTTGAAGGCCATACCATTGAGCAATGCTTTGGCGTACCTCATCATGCCCCCCCACCCCGAGCCGACCCTCTGCCGCCATTACTAATTCTGGTCAGTCACTGCTGCCACCCCTAGTCCGCTGTTCTGACACTATAGCAGCACATTAAGCAGGAGGAGATCATTTCCTTGCACCGGGTGCTCATCCGGGACATCCCGGGTATTGAATCAACGCTGGAGCGCTATGTTACGAACTGCAATCGGACTATCAGACGCACCGAAGAGCTGATGGAGCTCGCCAGCATCCACAACCGGAATCTCTTGCATATCAATGCTCGCCTGATCGGTTCCGTGCAAGACTCCACGACGCCTTGGCTGCCACCACCGATGCCTCTCCTGCATCCGGCTCTGGCGCCCCATCAGCCTCAAACGCCAGTGATTCTTAGGCCCACAGTAGCGCTCAGCCCTGCAATGTATTATGCATGTATATTAGGTTTCAGCTCTATGTAGATACATACTGCATATATTAGGCATCAGCTCACTTAGCTTTGTGGTCCTTGTTCCTGTGCAATTACCTCTCAGCTGCGGTCATTGTCCCACCTCAACGGCTTCCCTATCTGCTGCCGTGAGCTATCCTCCATTTATATTTCAGATCTTTTTAATGATGCAATTCAGGTCTTTGGGGTAGCTTTTTTGTCTCATACGCTACCGCCGTTGGGCTCATCCATCTATCTATTCTCGTAGCCCCCCATTCACGACGTTACCTCACTCAAGTCCCTGAACCTCTCCCTCCAGACCTGGTATGACATGGTCGCCTCCGGGTCTCCGAAGACCAAGGAAGCGCTCAGCCAATCACCTGCTTGGGTCGACGTTTGTGACACTGCTTTGGCACATGTCCGGGCTCTCAAACACGAAGCAGCAGGTGCAGAGAGAATCCTGACCGTATCTGGTAGGCAAAATTGAGCCACGTTCCGTGGACCCTTGTTGACTTTGGACTTTGCAGCGGTATGCTGTTGGCAAAAGTGGAGTTAGTCATATATTATTATTTCGAGCAAATTTCCCAATCAGTACCTTCTTCCAGTCAACACAGCGAACAATCTGAAGCCAAACCTGCTCCCATCTCACAAGTTTACTCTTGGGTACCCTGAAATTAGTCGAGAGAAAGTGATTCTTGCTACTTTAGACAAGTCCAAGGAAGAGCGTATTTTCGGAATCAAATTCAAGACTATGGAGGAGACGGCTAGGGATACATTGGAAGACTTTGTGAGGTGTGGGTGGTAGAAATATTACGCCCATCGAAGAAGATAAGATCATACGTACCTCATGTTGTTAATCTTGACGCTAAATGAGAATTTTATTTGGTAGTGACTCTTCAATCTGCTAGAGCCTGCAATGTGCATCGGCCATGAGTTTCCTCTCTGTTGATCGTCAAAGTTACAGAAGGCTCTACTTTTTGTAGCAGAATCACGGTCGATTGGAATCTCCTTCTCTTATCTGTGTGTTAAAACACCAATGCTTTGCAGCCCTTCACAATTTCGCTTCCGATGAACACCACACAGTGAACCATTTAATAAGCCATCAAGGTAAAGAAATTTTTATCTCGTTCTCAATTCGCCTGGTTTGGGGTTGCATTCATGCCCCTTCTATGGGATGAATTATTATCAGCGATGTGCAGGATAGAATCAGAAGACGCTATAAACACGCCAGAACTATAAATGTGTAGTGGCCCAATAATGGCCTTCCAATACAAAGAAGCTACTTTTCCTCGCATTTCGCATTTCCCCCTCACAAAGGCTCCATCGTAGCCTTGTTATACGATGTCCTGGTCCACCCCCCGTCTGCCTCCTGGGCTCCTGGGATCCCGTTCCTTTCTCGTCCTATCCAGCCTCCACACAGTCAGCCTATGCTATATTTAGATACACGCCTATACGCTGCTCTCGGCCTGGTTAATTCATCCCCAATTGTCCTCTCGGTCGTGCATCCTAACACCTTGCAATGCCATGCCTACTGTGCCGCAAGGCGGAAAAGTCCTAGTCTCAGGCGCAAACGGCTACGTCGCCATGTGGACTGCGAAGTTACGAGTTCGAGGGACAGTCCGATCTGCAGAGAAGGGTAGGTCCATGAGCGATTATTTTACGAAGCCCGGATATGGAGAGGCTTTTGAGTTTGTGGTTGTTGAAGATATCATCGAGGCGCAGGTTAATTTTCTTCCTGTATAATTTTGGCTGATGAGTGCATTCAGGATGGTGCATTTGACGAAGTCATCAAAGACGTCGACACTATTGAGCATAAGGCATCGCCAGCTTACTTCGATGCCCCGACCCCCAGGGTGAGTCCCATGTTCACTCAGAATTATTTGGTCTCATCTTACTGTGGAGCAGAAATCCTGGGACCTGCCATTCAAGGAACAGTTGGTATGCTCGAGAGCGCTGTGGAACACACGTTCGTTTTGCCATCCATTCCCACTTTGATGCTTGCTGACCTGCAATTTTGCAAAGCCCAAAAGTCAATCGCATCATGATCACTTCGTCAACTGCAGCAATCATGACTCCAAACTTGTCTGAGCCTAGAGTTTTCAGCGAGAGGGATTGGAATGAAGCTTCGCCAAAGGAAGTTGAAGAGCTTGGTTCAAAGGCTGCGGGTACCACCGTCTATCGTGCATCCAAGTCCCTTGCGGAGAGGGGTATGCGAGAAGGTTCTCTTATCGTCCTGCTGACTGACCGCCACTTTGCAGCTGTGTGGGAGTTCTACAACCAGCATAAGTCACAAGTCTCATGGGACTTGACTGTTATCAATCCCTCCTTTGTGCATTATCTTCCATTCATATGCCAGATTAACTTTCTGATGATACAATCCAGGTTTTTGGGGTAACTATCTATTCTAACACACTATTGTCATTGGTCTCATCTTAGCAGTCCGACTCATAGCCCCCTATTCACGACGTTGGCTCCCCCAAGTCTCTGAATTCCTCCCTCCAGACGTGGTATGACCTGGTTGTTTCTGAGTCTCCGAAGACCAAGGAAATGCTTAGCCAGTCGGCCAGTTGGGTCGACGTTCGTGACACTGCTTTTGTGCATGTTTTAGCTCTCAAGAAGGAAGCGGCAGGTGGTGAGAGGATACTCCTCACATCTGGTAGGCATGCTTTAATTATATTCTGCTGCACATTGTTGACTATGGCTTGAAAGGGGTGCACGTTTGGCAAGAATGGAGCAAGTTCCATATTGCTAGTCTTCCACAGAAATTGACTAATGATTATCTCTTATTCTTAGTAAACGTAGTGAATAATCTGATGCCAAACCTGCTCCCATCCCACAAGCTTACCCCTGGGTACCCTGAAATTCTTCAGCAGAATACGATTCCAGCCTCCTTGGAGGACTTTGCCAGGCATGGGTGGTGTGACTAGAGCCCTTTCTACTTACGCCTGATTGTAACGAGCCTAAGTACCTTCTCAATAAAGGGGCAGATATGGAATGTGCGTTGTATACTGTGATTGAAGGCACCATTGGCTCTCACCACTCTTTCCAAATAGAGAATATTTACGACGATGAAGACCCTCTTGCCTGCTTGTCCTGCTTTACACCGCCTACAAAACATCCATTTTTGAAAGAAAGATGTCTCCAGAAGCCCGTCAATATGCTGACAAGGGCCTGGTATTACAGCCATTCACAGAACATAGGGCACGGGCCGTCTTTTTCCAAAACGGGTCAAACTGATGGTTTGAGTGGGGGTCGCAGGCCATTCGTAAAATAACTTTGTCAATTCTTGTCCGTTTGCAATAAAATTATATGCGTTGGACTCGCATTGAAATTCTGTGTTGAATAGTACCCCCAAAAGTTATGGTAGGATGAAGGAATGAGAAGAACATCATCCTGAGGAGGTTTTTGACAAGTAGGCAGATGTATGCTTTCCTAGAGCTCTCCTCCTGCCTTAATTCCCCCTTAAGAAGAGCTGCATCATAATAAAAATCTATGTACATTGAAATGTCAAGGAAACAGGGCAGGGCTTGATATGCTGGGGTGAAGTTAGTTGGACCACATCACCACCAATGTACTTAGATATCCATATTCCAACTCAGAAGCCTCTCCCTTTCCATGAACCATTATATATTCACCTGAGCCACACTGTTACATAGTATCTCCTGTTCAGTTGGGGCAAAAAAGGACAAAAACAAGTGGACCTTCCATTGGGCACTTGAACACTGACACACAATCTCTACCATGTCCAAAGGCAGCTGCTTGGCCCAGTTGGTTGTAGATATGGTGAATTCATGTCAATGTATTGCCCATATATTGAATACTTCATCTGTTTCATGAAGGAAGTCAAGTTTCAGGCCATCCCAGGTCCAGATGAAACCACTGGGGAAGCCCTCACAATTTGGGATGCTATTCTCCACACATTAAGGATTTTGTAACTCCATAGTGTATACTACGTGAAACAGTCCTTTATGAATGCAAATTATGTGAAGATGGGAGACGGAAGTGCAGGATTTTGTGGCCACTTCATCGAGGGGCTGCAAAATGAGCATGGACGAAATGCTTCAGCCTACCACTGTATTCCCCAGACATATAATGCACCAATCAACGCGCAATTTCAATGCGAGTCTAACGCATATAATTTTATTGAAAACGGACAAGAATTGACAAAGTTATTTTACGAATGGCCCGCGACCCCCCTCGAACCATCAATTTGACCCGTTTTGGAAAAAAACGACCCGCGCCCTATGTTCCGCGAATGGCTGTAATAGAAAGCCTGTTATTTAAGCAACAATCATGCCTCTCAATAGAACTTCGATAGGGTACTCTATGGGGCATGCCAGTCGTGTATTCCGAATTGTAGGCCAAGTAGCTTCCCAGAGCCTCCCAAACTTACAAAAACACGGCCAGTTCGGAAGACCGATTGAAACGAAGTAATCGGGTCCCACGATATCGCGACCCATCACTAAATAATGTACGCCTGAAAAGGGGTGGGGACAAGTACGTGTAATTCTCCTACCCAGACGCCGCTCTCTGTATCTAAATGGAACTCGAGCTAAATATCCTTGTGGTAAGTTGTAGTACAATAAATAGGGGCTTGTTTGGCTTTCGCGACTGGTTAAACACTGAAAATCTCGCTGGCGAAATCGCAGCGCGTCTTGAACTCGTCTTCTGTCTTTTCAGAGAAAACCACTTTCTCCCATGATTTATAGCCGACCTGTTGTCATTGGACTTCAAAGCTTCATCTCTGACGAAGGGTTCTAGCACCCTCGCCAAAGTTGCTCTGTGGAGGCCTAATCACCCTCAATAAATCATTCCCATTCGCCCCGGAATCTGGCCAACTTCCCCACCCCCGGCTCCAGTGTCCGGCGATTAAATCCTTACCGCCTCTTACTTTTCCTACATCTTTTTTCAGGCAGAAAACGTTGATAAATAAGCAAAACGCTGCTTCCCGCGAAGAAAGGCTCGACGCTGCGCTTGTCCGTGGAGGCCAAACCTGGGGCCTCAACTCCGTAAATTTCGCCCAAGACCTATCAGGAGCTTCCCGGGTCCTCCTGCCCGGACAAAGTAATGGATCCGCTCTTTAACGCTGATTATTTTCTCTTTGTATTGGTCTGGAAGTCTACGCCAGACCGCCCGACTAATATAGATAGGTCCAAGGCGTGCACATACCCTGCTCAGGTTTTTTCGTGAACTCTGGAGCAATCATTGCCTCAAGTCATCAACGCTGTCCTCTGACGCGTCGGTTTTGACTCGAATGAGGCACACCTCCTAACTACTCCTTGAATCGAGGGTCGACTTCGGTAGTGATAACAAGAAACGTAGCATGTACGTTGATAAACGGACAGTCAATAGTCACTAGACGGAAAGATACGGTGGTGTTTCCAAGGTCACCACATCTACACCCTTGCAGAAAGCAGGCGCTGCAGCTCCAACCAGCGTCATCGCCGAGTCAGATCCGCTATCAGAACCAGAACGTGTCGCGGTCCATACATCGCTCGCCCACTGTTCTAAGCCCATGAAGAACTCGTCGTCCTCATACTCCTCATCCTCGTCATCCACAAATGGTTTGTCCTCATCTTTGCCGTTCACCTCGTCGACAAGCTCGAAAGCCCCGAGACAAGAAGCCGAGTCGCAAGGCGCAAGCGACTCCGCAGTGGGCCGTCGTTGTCCCATTGGTGTACCGGAAGGGTGGGGAGCGGCATCTTGAGCTCGGCTCATGCCGCCCTTACCACCAGAGGGCGCGCCTCTACCTTGGGGACCGCCATCCGAACCAGCTCCTCCACGAAGGTGCGTTTGCTCTGCAGCAGAGTCCTGTTCATCATCGTAGCCCTCTCCACTGAGCCATTTCGGGTTAGGTGTAGCCATCATCCACGCCACATAGATATTGCGCACAGCTCTCATCATGTTTTTGGCGAGGGGCGACAGGAAATAAAAATGGGTTTGAAAGTCGATTGTGCCATAGCCATATAGTTGGAAGAGTTTCTTGCCGGTGTTGGCGATGACAAAGTGGTAGGGGACATGGAGCTCGAAGGGCGGGAGGTCGTCGAAGGGGTATACACTGTAGTTGATGAGGCTGGGATCGAATAGGCGAAGAGGATCGGCAGTGTAATGTTTGACCGACCACGAAAGCTTCATATCAGGAAGAGGGATAAGTTGATACTGGAACTTTTCGGATTTATAGAACTGAAGGTGGTCAGCATTTGTCGAACCAGAGTGGAAATGCACATACGACCTGCGGGTCCTTCCGCACATTTGCAGTGGTGCCTGCCTCAGGGAGGATAACATCACTACCGACGTAGGCGGCATACATATGGAGAACAATGTTGAGATCGACGGGAAGCCAAAACCAGCCGACAGGCTTGGACCCTTTCGTCTTGTCGAACCATCGGTGGAGACTGATACGGACTGAAGGAAAGGTGAATAAGTCTGAACAGCGGTCAGATGGTTGATCGCTCACGGGTCTGTATGTTCTTCCTCGTGTCGACATTCAGAGTGTAGTATTTCCTCTTCCAAGCCCATTCCAGACAATCCATCTGTCGTCAATCGAGTCAGCACTAGTATTGCGTCGGCTCAGAACAGGTCTCACAGACCTCTTTTGCAGGCGTTGAGCCACTCGTGACATGTGAGAACTCGAGGACCGTCATTTCGTCGCTGGCACGGGAGATAAAGCACTGGGGTCGAGCATCCTTGGGTGGCACTCCATGCATAGTCGCAACTTCCAGAATGACATTCTGCTTGACATAGGACGGCAGGGAGGACGCCGTCTTCTTCCGCTTCTTGGGTGTCTTGCCCTTCGCGTCGCTTTGAGAACCAGGGGCATCGGGAATATATGGTTCGTCGTCCAGGTGTCGCTTGCGCGTCGGCGGGGTGGATGGATTGGGATCTGATTGCGAGTCTGCCTCATCATGAGGTCCTTCCGTGTCTTCCGGCTGGATGTGAGTGTCCAAGCGTCGAGGAGGTGTCAGTGCTCGATTTGACATAATGAACGCCTAAAGTGATACAAGCGCGAGAGCTGTGCTGAGGAACCTGAATCGATGGTCGTGGTTGTCCCAGTCCAGTCGCGCCCATGGATTCAACGCGTCTCAGCAATCATGTGCCCGCCCAAGCAACACCAAATACAAACACTGAAGGCAAGCGTCTCAAAAACGGTTTCAAAACGGTTGACTGCCCAGTACAATAATCGGAAAACCCTCAAAACTGTGAAAAGAAAACTGCAGAGGTTAGGCAATGCTTCATCGGGCCGCTGACTTTCTCCTCGTCCGCTGAGCATTTTTTGGCCCATCACGCATCATATCGTTACCTCAACGAACCTTTGTCTGGGGAGGCGACAACATTGTCGGGACTCGAAGGATATTTGCCGTTTGGTTGTGAAGATTCCTACGTGATTTCGTTTGAGCCGTAAGCGGTTTTGCCGTCGTCGGAGGAGGAGGCAGAAGAGTCAAAGGTGGTGTGAGGCGAACGAGGGCTAGACGTTGGTAACCGACAGCAAAAAATTAAAAGCAAGTAGAGAACATATGGGAATGTGTGCAGTGCTTCCAAAAACGCAGGTAAGTTCTGAAAAGCGTTACCGTCGTCCCATTCTCAGCCTAATATGACCTCCTCGTTCACCTTGAGGTCGCGAAGGGCGAAGACACCGAAACCGAAAGTGGTTCCGTCGTCCTCCTTTTCCGGAGCTTTGTCGAATTCACCTTCGACGAAGGGATCTTCCGCTTGCCGAAGTTACTCTGTAGCGTAGCCGCCTCGCCAGGGGTCCACCATCAAATGTTATCCATCTGCCTAGAGCTTGAAAGCTCTAGGAGTCTTAGGCCGGGATAGCTTCCTGAAGTCCCAGGTGGAGTTTCACAACAAACAACCCAAGAAGTTGAAGTAGGCCTGTGGGCGGCGAGAGTTGTTCATGAGCGTCGCCTCCTAATATTACGATCTGCGCAGGTATAGGGAAGTACAGGTGTGTAAGAGGTAGTTGGCCTTCTGCGGGATTTCACTGACAAATTTTCAGTCTGTTTCCGTGGTTTAGAGACGACATCCAATGCACTATTAAATGGAGTCACTGCTGCAAGAACCTGAGCTCTCGATACACTTGCACGCCGAGTGCCTCGAAACATTCTGTCACACACACACTATCTTGGTCAAGATTGCGTATCAGAATGTGAACTTGGCCCTCCAAAAGCTTTATTATATCACTCATAATCGTTGGTTATGGTGGGCTCTTCAAAATTCCAAGTATTTTGCTGTACTTTATTCCTGATTTTATAGCCGCCTAAGATCGAGAAGCACAACGACGAGAGCGAGAGCGAGATGGACTCGGTATCTTTGACCTTCTTTCCCGGTGCCCACGATGAGGTATAGGATATGATGTTCCGCTCTTCGGATGGTGTCTTGTTCTGCGTTGACTCGAATGCGATCTTAGCAGACTACCTGAACGCCTTTCGCCCTTTTTCGGCGCCTCTCTGCAAGGGAAACAGTTTCGCGACAGAATCACCGATATACCAGACAGCGCTCCGATCCTCAATATCCTCCTTCATACTATCTGCGGCTTATTCTGTGCTATGAATTTGCCTTCACTCGACGACAGTGAAGTTGCAGTCGACAAAATGCCCTCCTACGGTCTAGTCCCTTCTGTGGTCATCGTGCCAGGTAACCCCCTATACGATCTCCTTCTCTCGCATTCCCTTTTCGCCATGTGTGTTTATACCCTGGCTGGCCACCACGACCTCCACACGCTGGCTGAGAGAGCATCCTCCCATCTTCTTTCTTATTACCTGCCTAATATCACGGACGATATGGCAACGAGGATGGGCCCCAAGTATCTCTCCCACCTCATGAAACTCCGTCTTTCACGCCAAGAGGCACTTAAATCCCTTACAATCCAGGCGCCACATCTGCACCCTCCGACAGAAGAGTGTGATATTTCGCAATAGAAGAAGCTGAGTCGGGCTTGGGCACTTGCAGCCTCTGGGACTGCAAACCAGGTACGTTGAATGCGTGGGCTTTAAGTGTGTTATTGAGGTTGCTTAGCGTCAACAGATCTTTCGGTCCATGCGATGCAAGGGACATTAACGGACTCGCGGAGATCGGCTTAGGTGTGAACAATGCAAGGACGCACTTGGGACGCGTCCCAAAGATATTGCCGTGCAATGGGTAAATGTTAAGGTAAGTAAGACACCCAATCGGGGAACTCGGTGGGCTCACTGGCATTTGTTAGCGCACCATTTAAGCTGGCAAATGAAAAGCGAAGTTGCTCTTCGACGAGGTCCTTAATGAATGATCGTTCCTTGGTTCGGTTTTCACCGTGCAGGATGCGAATAAATTACATGAATATATAGTTCAGGAAGGGTTTCTTCCAATAGATATTATGTGGGGTGGGTGTAATTGCCCGCTGCTGATATTTGATTAATAATCAGCCCTCCCGTCTCGGATCCGAAATTGGTCCACCAGATGCGCCACACAAACATGACGGATGCCCTAGCGATACCGGAACTTTCATCTATCATCCATACGACGGAGAGCCCGTGTTCTAACTTCCTCCTATTTAGAAGAGACCTTCATCCTCAAAGAAGTCTTATGAAAAGTAAGGTGTCCGGGAATAATTGACTGTTCATGCGAATCGCCCTATTTAGACTCAACTCTCACGGTCATGCATGTTTCCCAGTTGACCAATCCTTGAATTCATGAGTTCTCGTATCGCTCTCGGTTTTATATCCCACGCGATGTCCAGTCACCCTGCAAGCCTCCCATCCTCCACTCTTCGACACCACGCAAGTAGCTCTCCACCCCCTTACTCCTTCTACGATGATGTGTTGGCATCCCTTGGCGACACCAACGAAATAGACGCCGATAGTTCAGAGACTGACGCCGAGAGCCCATGGCCTGACCCCATCGACCTACCTCACGAGATTACCGAGAGAATATTTTTCTATGCATGCCAGCGATACGCCAACGATGACAGCTGGTACCGCCCGTTCTATCCACTCTACTTTGGGAGAGTGTGCAGAGCCTGGCGGCAACTAGCCTGGGCGACCTCTTCGTTGTGGACGACGGTGGTGGTTCGCCAAGTGGAGATCGAATCTGCCGAGATCCAGAGACAGCTGCTGGAAGAATGGTTGGAACGCACACAAGGGCGCCCACTGGAAATCTACTTCGACACATCGATCCCATATTACCACCAGCCACTCCTACGCCTCCTTGTGCACTACAGAGAGCAGTGGGTCGCGATTAAGTTTGCCAATATACCTCATATGCTTAGCTCGAACTCGAGTCAAAGCATGTTCGACACCCCCATTTCTTTTCCACAGCTCGCTTCCGTCACCGTGCATCGACATCGTCACGCCCCCAGCAAGAACATCACCCTTCTCGATTTCTCTCAATCCCCAGCTTTGAGCAACCTCTCTGTCATCAACTTTCAGAGCACAAATTTTCACGAATACATAATTCACCAACCAGGAGGGATTTCACGCCTTTCCCTAACCAACGGCACACACCTTGACCTAATCGCCATCTTGAAACGGTATCCACAGCTAGAGGAACTCGCTCTGTCTAGTCTTCCGAAGAGGTTTCCAACGATGAGGCGGACGGACATCCAGCGCCACATCCGCCTTGCATCGATATTCATTCGATCATCGTTGTGGAAAGTTGTTGCGAGATTTTTCCAGCACCTTAGCGCTCTATCCTTCCCGGCGCTCAATAATTTAAACCTCGACCTGATTAATTCTGACCCTGTCTCCATGTCACAACTATCATCTCTCATCCAATTATTTGATTGCACGCTGACATCCTTTTCCCTGACGTACCCCATCCGGGAGGAATTTGCTCTCATCGATCTCCTATTCAGCTCGCCATTTTCCTCGATACGGGAGCTGCACCTCACCGATTCCAACGAGGGTCGGTCGGCATCAGGTTTGACTACGGCGTTCTTCGAGGCCCTTCAAGTCGATAACCCAGAGGACGCGCTCCTACCCCGCCTCGAGGTCTTCAGCTACCACGGAAGACTAGGGCTCTACGCTATCGATTTCCTCGACCCTCTTATTATCCGTTCACGTATACGGTACTTCAACGAAAACACGCTCACACACAGCACGACAGATCTGGACGATTCAATCGCAGTTTTGAAGAAGATCGAAATCAGAGCTGATCAGAACGAATTCACGATCGCGGAATATACGGACCCACTGTATATTTGGGAGCTGATTAGGCTGATGGAGTTGAGGATCTTGACGCTCGAGAATGAGGATGGAAGTGCATGGATTTAGGACAACAGGTTTGTCTTCTCTAGACTTGCACTCATGTACAAGGTCAGTTTACAATGAGTCTCCAAACGTGACGATTATGTGTCTTTTTCGTTACTGATTAGTCGTATGTTGATGTTGTGTAGGACGTATGTTCGAATCGGAGTGTGCCTCTTTTCCTTCCATGCGTGTTCGTAGAACCGTCAAGGCTCTCTAGGGCGAATTTACGAAGATGGATCAGCATGCGGCATGTTACGATCCCTATCGCTGCGTGAAATGGTCTATAGAACACATATCGGATCACCGAGAAGAGGGAATGGAAGTTGGAGCATGACATACCCGAATCCAAACCACGGAATGTGGGTGGCACCCTGGTCGGGGAAAGAGGAGAAATTCATTCCCCAGACGTAGAGCTGGCTAAAATGTCTCACCACGACCATCAAGTTATTAAATATTAAAAGACAGGCGACACTAGAAATAGATTAGGCCGCACATTTCAAGACTCCGCGTGGAACTCACCTGAAAAAGTACAGCATATTCTCCTGCAACAGCACTGCAGTCAAGGATACACGCTGGTTGAGCCTAATACGCGCTGATACTGACACAAGGCTCTTGTAAACCACGAAAAGGAAGAGAATGAATTCGAAGACAGTCGCTGGAATAACAAAATCAGTGCCGATAGCCTTTGAAAAGAATGGTATCCACAGCTCACGGGCGATCCAGAGCGACCACTCGGTTCCACCATTGATGACTGGGCAACCAGGGAGAGGTAGGTGGAGAGCTTGAGAGATTGCCTTCCCCCGCTTCATAGCGTTAACTATCATAATCCAGAGAAAGATTCCAATCGAGGCGAGAAAGAGCAGGGCATTGAATACGGCAACCTGGTTATGGTTCAGAATGCCAGGAAACTTTCAAAAACTCGACAACATACAGGTTTCGAACGGTTGAAGAGGGCGTAGATCCTAAGTTGCATGATGATTTCAACCGACCAGAGGCTTATCGCCCCTGCTAGTCGGGTGACAGGGTCAGCAGCAACGCATCTGACGAGTAATACAAATGGTCAGCGACTCTAAAATGCCGTGTGCACTTTCTGCTCACAACTTATCGGTAGCAACCCCCGGGATGGCGAAGGTATGGATTTGGAGTGTGTCGAAAGCGACCAGAAATATAGTGTAGTACCGAACCTGGTGTGCCAACATAGCCTCAACTGTGATTGTCTTTGAGAGTGAGATGCACCAATGTACCCATAAGAACATAAATTTCCCTAAACTCCGTTTCTGACTCTTAGAGGGGACATCAAAGTCCTGCCTTTCCTTGAGTTCTGTAGCACTTACCCAGATGTATACCACCTCGTCCTCCAAGGTAATAACTTCCATCGCTCCATGTTAGAGAATCTCTTCTCCACCCTGTTCGACCCACTTACAGTAGTCGTGGAGAACCCAGACCAAGGCCGCCACTGAATAGTTCCAGATTAGTTCAAAGCTCTGTACGTATGAAATCGTTGGGACTCACAAACGACTCTCAGAGGTATCAGGTTCGACTCGTACAGGCGTATGAAGTCGCTTTTACTCAGCTCCATTGCATTGCTGGCAGTCGACTGTGGGTTGTGGGGGGACCCAAGCTCGGTGGGGCATGAATATATAGCTTCACGGTCGAATTAGCTGAAGGGAGATTCCATTGAGTCCGCCCACCGCAACGAAATGTCAGCTTGGTGTCAGCAGGCACCGCAGTAATCGGTGAGGTGGTTGAAGGAGGAGAGTTTTCGGTGACGGACGGGCATTTCCGAGGCTATTTCTTGCGGCCAATGGGAGTTCGTCGCTTGATGGACATCTCGATCCGCATAAGGAAGTCTCCTGGATCCTATTGGAGCTTGAAAGGCGCCCGATGGGGGCTTTCAGACTTTGAAGAAAAATGCTGAACGTTTGTTGAGATTTGTTGTCAAGGCGGAAACGTGGCAAGCGTGGAAGTCGATCCGTCGATCACGAGGACGAGGATCATTGATGGAAGGTTCGCTGTTGTGTGGCGCAACCAGGAAATCCGTAGGGAACAGTTGAGTGAGGGTCCGAGAAGTGAAGAGCGATAAAGTAGGAAGAAATAACGGTTCTGATATGGTGAAATGCCCGTCAGGCTGGGGGCGAATAAATAGGATAGGGATTTATCCATATTTCTTATCTTGAAGGCGACGAGCATTATGATGCGATGACCAGTTATTTTATTACTTTGAATACATAGATCAAATGAATATTTATGCGCGCTGTAAACAACCAAAAAGGTTTGACAGAAAGGTCTCTCCTTGCTGATGGTGGCGCCAACAAGAAGTTAGCGTCATCAGTCATGTAAGCATTGAGTAGAGTCTCTCCGTGGCGGTCTGTGCCTGTTTTAAAGCGAGCGGCGCTGAGGTCCCCAAATTCTCTTCATCCGAACTCCGCACCTGTCGGTGTCATCGACCAATCCCCTTCATCCCGAGCTGGAGAAATCAGTCCTCCATCTGAGATTGATTTAAATTAGGCGCTGGGATAGTGCACGTCATGATATGAGGGGGGGTATAGGTACACCAGGAGACCCACTATGAGCTGAGCCCATTTTAAGGAATTGAACCCATCCTTTTCTCGACATTGAAGGCTTCCTCCACTTCAAGTTGCGGCATACAGACACTACAATCAGTCCACGGGAGATGAGTAAGTAGTAAGATCTGAACACGGCCGCTCTGTACCACGACGAGGAAAGAATTACTCTCTATCTTATGATTGTTTCCATATCATGTCAAATAAAACTCGTACGTTTCAGCGAAGCCCTGAGTCCTGAAAGATATTCCTTATTTCCTGATTTTGTGGCGCACTGATGGTAGGCGAGTACGGCCCGGTGGATCCATATTCCCACGACTTGCTATTGGATACATGAGTCTTTGATTGGGATCTTTACCACAACTTCACCATCTCCTTCATTACACCTGGCAGCCATACATTGCAGATATCCCGGGTCGAACCCACCGAGATGCACTCGATTTTCTCTCCGTTTGATCTCCCAGACGGTATCGTCTTGTTGCTATTAGATGAACTCGCAGCTCCAGCAGATTTTATCTTGCATCGCACTCTCGGGGCACACCTCAAAGCGGGACTTGTTTCCGGACGGGTCAAACCGAAATCTGTTATACTCTCGGTATCGGAGGGTATAACGAGGTGGAAAGCCCTAGCAATGAAATCGGTGCAGTCCCCACCTTCTGTTTCTTTGAGAGTTCGTCTAATATTCATAGATGCCAGAACATCAACCTCCAAACGCATCTTGATGCAGGGACGCTCGAGTTCATAGAATTGTTGTCTTGCGTGGAGCCTGGCACGGAAGCCAACCTACGAAGAGTCTTCGACCGCGTCCTCTCAGCTCTCGAGAATTCGTCGCCTTCTCAGCAGCGGCCTCTCATCATTCTGGACGACATATCGGTATTGGAGTGGATCGGCTTTTCACTCACATCTGTACAGCGCTTCATACGAGCCCTGAGGTCCCTGGCACTGAAGGCGAATGCGACGCTCCTCATTCGACATCATGTGGTGACGCCGAACGAGCCCGACGAGCTCCTTCGACACTTGCTGCAGATTTGCACGTATCATCTTGAAGTGAGACCACTTGCCAGTGGGAGAAGCGGTGCTGTCAGTGGGGAGGTTAGTAGTGTCTCTCCCATTGGAACTGGAATTTTTCTTACTGCGTTCTCCTTGATTTTGGCAGATCGCCATTCATGCCGGATTTTCTTACCCGCCAAGCGATTCAGGCGCTGTAAAGTTGATCTCCAGAGGCTCTGCTTTGCAGTATCGGCTTACTGAGACAGGCCCCGAGTTTTTCGCGAAAGGGACTAGCGGTGGGGTGTTGTAGAGTTCGACAGACTCATAATTAATTAAAAACGAGGCTTTCCTGCGAAGTTAAAAGATACTTGAGTCATTCTTACGCTATCCAGCGTAGCCCAGCGCAGAATTTGAGAACCGAACTCATGTCAGAAAGACACTCAAAGACTTCGACGATATGGATGTGGACTCGAAGGCGGGACCGGATTTAAAGCGGAGTTTGAAACATATTCTTATAGCACATCGCAACCATCCTCAACGCCCCCCATCGACATCGCCGGCATCCTCAAGAACCTACGTCAAAATGGTAAGCAAAACATCGTCGAGGAGCTCGTCTAGCAGTGGTTCATCCATGGTGAATTCGTGTTGATACGTGGAGGATTTTGGATGGATGGTGAGTTTGCACTCCGGATGACGTTCTGCGGAAAACTTATCAGTGCCATTCAGAACCGTTTCAGCACCGTGGAAAGTGCAGACATCCTGTCTCACCTTCAGCGCAGAGTCTCTTGACGATGACACGCGCTGCTGGGCCGTTCGTGTTTTCATACACGCGGCGCTAGAGCTCCGAGGCGCTTCGCATCTCCTTTGCTGAGAATCGCGTTGCTGACTTCGTCTCAATGACCAGCCTCCTAAAGCAAAGACTGGATCAAGCAAGAAGCCTGCTGCTGCCCCCTTCGGTGCTGGCAAGTCAACCAAGGCTAAGAAGAACCCTCTCTTCGAGGCCACCCCCAAGAACTTCGGCATTGGTGTGTCATACATCCTTTCTTTGGAGATGGCCTTCCTTAGCATCACTCTCTTTAGGCCAGGATATCCGCCCCAAGACCGACCTAACCCGCTTCGTCAAATGGCCCGAGTATGTCCGCCTTCAGCGCCAGAAGGTTATCCTACACCAACGCCTCAAGGTCCCTCCCGCCATCGCCCAATTCTCCCACACCCTCGACAAGAACACCGCTACCCAGCTGTTCAAGCTCCTCAACAAGTACCGCCCTGAGAGCAAGCAGGAGAAGAAGGCTCGTCTCGAGGCCGCCGCTGCCGCCGCCACTGAGGGTAAGGACAAGGATGCTAAGGTATGTCTGTTCTTTCTCTAAGAACGCGCACCTGGCCTAATCTGTCCTTACTTGACAGGACTCAAAGAAGCCTCTGTTCGTCAAGTACGGTCTCAACCACATCGTTGCCCTCATCGAGGCCAAGAAGGCTTCCCTCGTCGTCATCGCCCACGACGTCGACCCCATCGAGCTTGTCGTCTTCCTGCCGGCCCTGTGCCGCAAGATGGGTGTCCCCTATGTGATCGTCAAGGGCAAGGCCCGTCTCGGCACCGTCGTCCACAAAAAGACCTCCGCTGTCCTCGCGGTCCAGGAAGTTAGGAGTGAGGATCAGCGTGACCTCGCCACCCTCATTAGCGCCGCCAAGGCCAACTTGTACGTTTTCATGGTTGGTTTCCTTTACATGTTCTCATGGATTCTCTAGCACCGACAAGTACGACGAGGCTCGTCGCCAATGGGGTGGAGGAATTCGTGGCACCAAGTCCACCCAGATGCTCCGCAAGCGCGCTAAGGCTGCCGGTCAGAGCACCACCAACCCTGCTCTTGGCAAGCTCTAAGCATGGTCCTTGTTTCACATATTCGTGACAGACATTCATGCTCTCGAAAGATGCGCAGCTTCATCAGTCGTCCCGTCATCATTTTCGTATGTACATACATGCCTATGTTTACACAGTATGTTCCTCTATGGGCGTTACTATTATTGATGTCGCGCAATATGCAGTGTGCTGCGTGGACTTCATGAGGTGTATCCTTGCCTCCGTTCTCCGATAATCTCACTCCGATTTATGTGTATGGTCTATTGTGCGAGCGATGAATTTGACCAAAAAGCATCGCACCCTCGTTGCTTCCGCCTGTTCTCGTGAGCATACTGTCTACCTTCCAAACCTCCATCACACCGTTAACGTACGCCGCTTTGGCCAGACGAAGGATACGCCGAAATGCCTATCCTCTTTCGGAGTCTTATGTCGCGGAAGCCAGACCAGCCGACGCGGGAGAACCTTCGAGATTTTATACTAACTCCGTAACTTTCACCTGCATTGATTCGACGTGACTTTTCGTCCCAGCCTTGCTCCTATCGTCCCATGATTCAAAACCAGACATTTTGGTAGGCTTTCGTCTGGTACGCGGTCGATAAGAGCTGAATGATCTTTGTACGAGACTAGCGGCCAGTTGGGTACTTCCTCATTCGACCTGAATTATCTTGTTCGGGTCGTACTTAAGCTTCGTCCTGGGCTGTTAACGTTGCCAACCGACCGGATTCGTCCCGCTTCCAGCAGGACAGCCCAACATACCGCGGACTCTACAAGCTTTGATTATGATAAGACGGCACTACCATCCCAGGATTAGAGTATAAAGACCCAACCAACGCCTTCCATTTCAGCCATTTGCCTTCCCATCCCTCCTTCGTCAACCCGTCTAGCTCACAATCATCATGCCAACAGTTCCTCAAGGCGGAAAAGTCCTAGTCTCAGGCGCGAACGGCTACGTCGCTATGTGGACCGCGAAGATATTGCTTGAGCGAGGATATCGAGTTCGAGGGACGGTTCGCTCAGCAGAGAAAGGCAGGTTCATGACCGATTATCTTACGAACCTCGGATACGGAGAGACGTTTGAGTTCGTGGTTATTGAAGATATCATCGAGGTTGGGGTTAATTTTCTTCCTGTATAATTTTGGCTGATGAGTGCATTCAGGATGGCGTGTTCGACGAAGTCGTCAAAGACGTCGCCGCCATTGAACATATGGCATCCCCAGCTTATTTCAACAGCAGTGACCCGCAAGGCAAGTCTGACATTCACTCATAATCATTTAATTTCATCTAACTGTGGAGGCAGAGATCTTGGGGCCCGCCATCCAAGGAACGGTTGGCATGCTCAAGAGCGCAGTGAAAAATGTGTTCGTCACGGTTCTCCCACCCATTCGCGCTTCGATCTTTGCTGACCTACAATTGTACTCAGCCCAAGGGTCAAGCGCATCGTGATCACCTCTTCAACAGCAGCGATCATGACTCCAAATTTATCTGACCAAAGGGTTTTCAGTGAGAAGGATTGGAATGAAGACTCGCCTAAGGAAGTGGAACAGCTCGGTTCAAAGGCTTCGGGAACTACTATCTACCGTGCATCCAGGTCGTTGGCGGAGAGGGGTACGCGAGAAGGTTTTCTTATCATCCTATTGACTAACTACCACTTTTCAGCCGCATGGGAATTCTACAACCAACACAAGTCTCAAGTGTCATGGAACTTGACCGTTATCAACCCCTCCTTCGTGCGTTACATATCCTTCCATTCATATGCTAGACTAACTTTCTGATGATATAGTTCAGGTTTTTGGGGTAACTATCTATTCTAACGCGCTATCGTCATCGGTCTTATATTAGCTGTCTATTCTCGTAGTCCCCCATTCACGATGTCAGCTCCCCCAAGTCTCTGAATTCCTCCCTTCAGACGTGGTATGACCTGGTTGTTTCCGAGTCCCCGAAGGACAAGGAAACACTCGGCCAGTCCGCCGGTTGGGTCGACGTTCGTGATACTGCTTTGGCGCACGTCCTAGCCCTCGAGAAAGAAGCAGCAGGCGGTGAGAGGATACTCATCACATCTGGTAGGCAGAATTTAATCGTATTCCGCTGCACATTATTAACTTCGAATCTCGCAAGGGGTGCACTTTTGGCAAGAGTGGAGTAAGTACTATATTGCTAGTCTTCCGGATCCACAGAACTTGAATAATGCTTGTTTTTTCTTCCCAGTCAACGTAGCGAATAGCCTGACACCAAACCCGCTTCCGTCGCACAAATTTGTTGTCGGATACCCCGAAATTCTTCAGGAGAAAGCGATTCTAGCTACTTATGACAAGTCCAAGGAAGAACGAATTTTAGGCATCAAGTTCAAGACAATGGAGGAGACGGCCAAGGATACATTGGAGGACTTCGCGAGGCGTGGGTGGTAGGAATGCTCTCTTCAGGATTGTCAACTTTACAGGGTTTGATGCATGGCTAGCTTGTTAGCATGGCCTTCCACAGAAAAATCCTATGACTCCATGACCATCTATCCTACCACGATCTGATCCATTGTGTGCTTATTACACCCGCCATTGTCCAAACTCAAACGCCTGATGTAGAGGATACGGCAAACGTCCAGATTTTCGATACCGAACGCTCTTTCGCATCATGAACGTCGGACTAGACGAACGTTCCAAAGTTCGGCGTCGTGACTTCCTGTCGCCGTAATCCTTCGCCATCTTGATTCCGATATTGTTTCGTAAGTGGAGGGCAGCCCCTTACATTACTCACTCGTGGCATCTGCTACGTGGTCACACCACCATACTGTCCTCTTCCATCCGTCAATCATCTTTGGGTCTCACTCAGGCCTTTATCTGTGACCATGATTCGTTCGTTTGAACTGCTGACGCTCGATCCGTCCCTCTAGCTTCACGGAGGAGGCAGGATGCCGTTCCGCCTACGCGACAACTACTGATACGAAGACAGTGCCCACCACCGTGCTGAATTTATAAATACCCCATAACCAGCCGTTGTACTTCATCTATTTTCATCTTTCCCTCTCAGGACCATCTCGTTCCAAAGCACCATGCCGACAGTGCCTCAAGGTGGAAAAGTCCTGGTCTCAGGAGCTAACGGCTACATCGCCATGTGGACCGTGAAAATTCTTCTCCAGCAGGGATACCGCGTGCGGGGGACAGTGCGCTCAGCGGAGAAGGGTAAATTCATGAGCGATTATTTTGCAAAAATCGGTTACGGAGACGCATTCGAGTTTGTGATTGTCCAAGATATCGTCAAGGTATGCGTTTATTTTCTTCGTTTATAACTCTGATGGTTGACAAATGGTTTCAGGATGGCGCGTTCGACGAAGTCGTCAAAGACGTTGATGCTATTGAGCATATGGCATCCCCGGTCAACTTCAATCCCGGCGATCCGCAAGGCGAGTGGTACTCTATACGCTGCTACTTCTCGTATCTCATCTCAATGGGTGTAGAGGTATTGAAGCCTGCCATCCAGGGAACAGTCAGCATGCTCAAGAGCGCCATGAAGAACGGGTTTGTCCGCTATTCCCGGTCTGATTTCTGCTAACACCCAATCCACAGCACGGAGGTCAAACGCGTCGTGATCACGTCTTCCACCGCAGCTATCGTGGCTCTGAACCTAGTAACTGAGCCCAGGGTTTTCAGCGAACAGGATTGGAACGACGCTTCGCCCAAGGAAGTTGAAGAGCTTGGTTCAAAGGCTTCGGGAATGACCATCTACCGTGCATCCAAGCCTCTTGCAGAGAAAGGTGGGCAAAACCCTTTTCTTCAAATCGTGACCTGTAATGACGATCGTGCCAATCGTCATCTCCGCTCCGTAGCGGCATGGGATTTCTACAACGAGCACAAGGCACAGGTTCAATGGGATTTGACCGTTATCAATCCTCCTGCCGTGAGCTATCCTTCATTTGAGTTCCAGATCTTTTTAATGATGCAATTCAGGTCTTTGGGGTAGCCTTTTTGTTCGTACGCTATTGCCGTTGGGCTCATCCATCTGTCTATCCTCGTAGCCCCCCATTCACGACATTACCTCCCTCAAGTCCTTGAACCTCTCCCTTCAGACCTGGTATAACATGGTTGCCTCCGACTCTCCGAAGACCAAGGATGCGCTCAGCCAATCGCCTGCTTGGGTCGACGTTCGTGACATTGCTTTGGCACACGTCCTGGCTCTCGAAAACGAAGCGGCAGGTGCAGAGAGAATCCTGACCGTATCTGGTAGGCAAACCTGAACCGCGTTCCACCGACCCTTGTTGACTTTGGACTTCGCAGGGGTATGCTGTTGGCAAGAATGGGGTAAGCAATACGTTATTATTATTATTTAAAGGAAATCATTTCCAGTCGACGCAGTAAACGGTCTGAAGCCAAACCCGCTCCCATCTCACAAGTTTACTCTTGGGTACCCCGAAATTAGTCGAGAGAAAGTGATTCTTGCTACTTTTGACAAGTCCAAGGAAGATCGTATTTTCGGGATCAAATTCAAGACTGTGGAGGAGACGGCCAGGGATACGTTGGAGGAATTTGCCAGGCGTGGGTGGTAGAGCCCTTTCTACTTAAGCCTGATTGTCACGAGCTATAGCTAAGTATCTTCTCAATAAAGCGACAGAAGTGGAGCACATGTTGTATACTGCGATCGGGCGCCATCGGCTCACGCCACTCTTTCCAAATAGAGAATACAACGACGAAGACCTCCTGTCCTGCTTTACACTTCAGGCGTACAAAGCATCCATGTTTTGAAAGAACCAGGTATACGGAAGCTTGTCAATGCGCTGACAAGAGCCTGGTAGTATTTAATCGATCGTCCTCAGCAGTTCATCTGGTCTCTTCCTGTCACCGGCTCGACCACCAATTCGCCAACTCTTCGAAATTCGTAGCCCCTTCGCATCGGCTTCGCTTCCGATGGCAGCGCACCAAAGAGTCATGTAAAACTCGAGGTCGGAATATTACGGCCAGCTGGCGCTCCGCAGAGAACATTTTCGTTCTAGGCTTATGGAGTCCTTCCGCCTACGAAAAAAATACAGCCAACTGACTCCATCTGTAATAGATTCTGGCGATCAGCGATAGGCAAGCAATGCCTTTGTAATCCATCCCCGTCCGACACCGCGCACTACCGCACATCTAGTAGGGCAACCATTATCAGTGATTTGCAAGATTTGATCAGAAGACGTCATAAGTACCAATGACAGAATTATAAAGACTCACCTCACCTTCCTTCCTTTCTCCCAATACGAAGAGCCCACATTTCGTCCTCACAAACCCGTTGCACCCTAGAAACACAATGCCGACAGTACCTCAAGGTGGCAAAGTCCTGGTCTCTGGTGCAAATGGCTACATTGCTATGTGGACCGTGAAGATACTTCTCGAGCGGGGTTACCGCGTTCGGGGAACAGTACGCTCTGCAGACAAGGGAAAGTTTATGAGCGATTACTTCGCGAAGCTCGGTTATGCGGAGGCGTTCGAATTTGCGATTGTTGAGGATATCGTCAAGGTATGCGTTGCTTGGCTCCCATGTATGAGATTGTATAATGGATCACAATTTCCAGGAAGGCGCGTTCGATGAAGTCGTCAAAGATGTCGACGCTATTGAGCATATGGCATCGCCATTCCACTTCAATGTCAGCGACCCACAAGGCGAGTTCTTGACTCATCGCTGCTGAAGCAGGTATCTCAATGGCGTGCAGAATTCTTCAAGCCTGCCATTCAAGGAA
The DNA here is from genome assembly GCA_902728275.1 of Cyclocybe aegerita. Classification (NCBI taxonomy): domain Eukaryota; kingdom Fungi; phylum Basidiomycota; class Agaricomycetes; order Agaricales; family Hemipholiotaceae; genus Cyclocybe; species Cyclocybe aegerita. The sequence continues at coordinate 752,471 of CACVBS010000079.1, forward strand.
CGGTTGGCATCCTCAAGAGCGCCGTGAAAAACGCGTCCGTTACAGCACTCTATCTTCTTCCACCCCTTACTAATATTTAACAGAACTCGCGTCAAGCGTATCGTCATCACTTCTTCCTGCGCGTCAGTTCTCACTCCGGGCCTGTCCGTGCCCAAGGTCTTCAGCGAGAACGACTGGAACGAGGCTTCGCCCAAGGAGGTCGAAGAGCTCGGTTCAAAATCACCGGGAGCCTCTATCTATCGTGCATCCAAGACGCTTGCGGAAAAGGGTACGTTGGAGTCTCACGTTATTATCGCGATTCCTGAGGGTTGTCCGAATCTGCAGCGGCATGGGAGTTCTACAACCAGCACAAGTCACAGGTTCAATGGGATCTAGCCGTTATCAACCCGCCATTCGTAAGCTATTTCTATTTATACTCCCGGGACAACTTTTTAACGACGTACTTTAGGTCTTTGGGGTAATTGTTTCCTTAATGCATTATCGCCAATAGTATCATCTAAAGGCTCGTTCTTTTAGCCCGCCATTCACGATGTCACCTCGCTCAAGTCCTTGAATACCTCTCTTCAATCGTGGTACGACGTAGTCGTTTCTGATTCTCCGAAGACGAAGGAGGTCCTTGGCCAGACAATCCCGTGGGTGGACGTTCGCGATACTGCGTTAGCACATGTCCTAGCTATCGAGAAAGAGGCTGCGGGTGGTGAACGAATCATCACTACATCTGGTAGGGGGATACGATGATTTCTGCCTGACTCTTTATTGACTTTGTAAAATTCAATAGGATCAACCATTTGGCAAGAGTGGCGTAAGTACTTCGCCATTCTTCTGAAAAATACCCTCGATTAATCATCTTTTATTCCCAGTCGACGCTGCAAATAGCCTCAACCCCAACCCTCTCCCTTCGCACAAGCTGGCTATCGGGCTTCCTGAGATCTCTCAGGGAGAGAAAGTATACCTCATCTCTTACGACAAATCCAAGGAAGAGCGCCTCCTGGGCATCAAGTTTAACACAATAGTGGAGACGACGAAGGCGACGTTGGAGGACTTCGCGAGACGCGGCTGGTAGGGTATTTCGCTGATAAGATAAGATCCTAGTTTGTGCCTGCTCTTTGCGCTAAATCAAGCAATTATTTGGTAGCTCACAATCCTTCATGAATTTCACACTGCTGGGGTCTATGTCGCACCCGGCGGGGGCTGCTCAATTTGAAGAAATGACTTCCTCTCCTAACCTCATCCAGCTCCTTGTGAGAACGTGCATGTACTAACTCGCACTAGGTGATGAATGTACCGAGTCGCTTACCCGAACGACGCTTACATCAAGCTTCATCCCCTTCCTCTCCACAGAGGAATTCGTATGTCGATTTTCCGAGCATGGGCCGACTCTCCTTCATCCAGCGCGTGGCTGCTTTTTCGTTCTGCCTCGATACACTCTCTCAGGTGCTTTCGCTGCTAAGCGACGCCGAAAGCTCGCGGTCCTCACCGTCCGCGATCTACGTCGCCTATGCACCCCACCCAATTGCGTCGCTAGCTTTATTCGCTGCAGGGGTAATTGTGCAAATTATCTGACTCATCAAGCTACACCCAAGACCTCTCGAACCACCCGAAGGCGACTTTGTTAACGGTCTAGGATCCAAAGATGAGGAAGCAATGGAAGAGAAAGAGGACACGGAGAACGGGCCTCAGCCTGCTCAGATATCATATTTACCTTATTATCTTCTTGGAAGTGTCTTACAAGGTAGGTCCCATTGATGTCTTGACCTTCTGGACGCTAATCGTGCCCCGGATAGCTGGATGGTCATCGACATGGATGACAAGGCACTACGATATTTGTGCCATTGCCCTTCTATTTAACCTATTTCTCCAAGTGTACGCTTTTTCCAGCGTCCTTGGGGGCTCGAGGAGCCAGCGATTTCCTCCAGTCAACATCCTCACACATCTCCTTGTCAAACTTCGAATCGCAACCTCGGTGTTGGGAATATGGAAGGCATGGGGAGCGATCGACGTAAGTAATGGGGTTGTATTCTCGTTGAAAGTCTCCAGCGGTATTGAGGAGGATTTTCCAGATTATTCCACCGCCCACCGCCCTGGAAGGCATTGTCAACTGCGTTTTCTTCATCGTCCTCGTTCGTCTTTTTTTCTCCTCATTCTCGAGTTTTCACTGAACAAAACTATGGATCGAAGGCCTTATCCTCTGGCCCAGATCCGACATTGGGTCTGTTACTCACTTTCGTCCTGTCCAGTTTAGCGCTGGGGAGATTCCATAATCTGGGATGGCACTTGGCGTTCAACTGGTCGGCTGTAATTTTATTCATGGCCGTCACTCTAGATTGGGCGTTTGGTGTAGCTGTAAGGAGACATTTGGTTGGAACGAGGCCACCCTCAAGTTGCCCAAGTCCTACCCTTCCTGCTAGAGTAGAGCCTGCCAATTGACTCCGAATAGGGGTAATTAGATAAGATAAGATCTCCCAAGTGAGATCAAAAACCCACTTTTTTTGAGTGCATTGATACTTCCACTCTTTACTTGCTCTTTATACCTCTTTCTTAAGGCAAGGTCTCCGAGCCTGTTGCAGGCTCTTGATATTTTATTCAGAATAACTCTTTCGATTTAGATCCCTCTGACTGTGCTCGCACATGGTCCTTCCCCCAACCTCGCATCTTCCACCGATTAAACGGATTGCTTCATACCCTATCTCCAGTTTAAATGAAGCCCTGGATTATCTCAGACAGATATACAACCCTCCAGTCCGTGGCTCGCGTCGTCGAACTACCTCAAAGAAGGACGCAAGCCGGCTGTTGGATGCACTGCGAACGGATGCCTTCGAGCAAGCGTATGCCATAAAATGGCTGACGGTGTTGATATCCCAACTCGGGGAGTCTGAAGACGTGACAAATGCCTCGGAACGTGAAGCCATAGTCGAGTCTGGGGCAGCATTATTGGCCGTTTGCGCGGGCACAGCGTCTGCTGGCACCATAACAAGGCAGTTCGCTTTCGAGCCTTCGCCCGAATCTTCCCCCGGCGCGCAACCTATTGTCGTAAACCTGAAGGACATTCCCCTAGAAAATCGAGATTACGGTAGCCTGGGTGCTCAAACTTGGGGAGGGGCATGCATCATGGCAGAGATGATTGTTGAGAACCCAGCTACTTTTGGTCTTCTTCCCGGACGCCCTCTTCGATGCTTGGAACTCGGTGCTGGAACCGGTCTTGTCAGCCTGACTGTCGCAAAAGTGCTTCAAGGTATACTCGGAAAAGAAATAATCGAATCACAAGTCGTAGCAACGGATTTCTATCCTTCAGTTCTCGCTAACCTCAAAGAAAATATCCGATCCAATTTCTACTCCACCTCTCCTCGGATCGACTCAGTTCGTCTTGACTGGTCAGAATTTTGTTCATCCGACCCATCAAACGACCTCGAGATTCTTCAAAGCCCATTCGATGTCGTCTATGGCGCAGACATTGTTTACGAGGCACAGCACTCAGTGTGGATAAAAAGGTGTGCGCGTAAAGTTCTTCGGAAACCATCGCAGAAACCCTCGTTGGATGCACCTACTTTCCATCTCATCATCCCTCTTCGAAAGACCCATACAGTTGAATCCGAGACAATCGAGGCCATGTTCAAGGACCAAAATGAAATCGAAGGCGCGGATCTCGTCATCAAACACAAAGAGATTATAATTTGCGATGCGGACAGTGGTGAAAAGGGGGAGGAGATCGAGTACGCCTACTACAGGATTGGATGGCCATAAACAATGGAATGGTGAATTGATGGTGGATACATGGTAAATACATAGATAGGGGATGTTGAGAGGTCATAAAAGTGTCGTCAGTAGGATACATATTACCGAATTCCCAGATCATAAGCAGATGAAGCAGAATGAGTAAAAACCACCATCTATCATATCAGCTGAGAGCGAGAATCTGAGCACGCTCCTCCCGCACGTTGAACATCAGGACGTAGGCATCACCTTCCACCTTGCGCTTCTGGGCTGCCTCACGAACTTGCGGCGCATATTCCGCGTGCTGAAGGGGGAACATAGCACTCATGACCTTCCAGGCTTCCTCGTCCGTGACCCAGTGGGAATTCTTGATCAAAGCGTCAAAATGAGCCGGAGTAACATCCACTGCGAGGACGGAGATGCCGTTCTGGAATGAGTTTTTCATCGCCTTGGCCTTCTCGAAAGCTAACAACGAACCATGAGTTTGAGTATACAAACATGAAAGAAGCAGAATATACCTTTGTCGGACAAAATCTGCTTGTTCGTCTTCCTTTGCTTCTTGAGATCTGGCAGAACGAGCTTGACTTGCGGGTCGACAGCGGTGTCCTTGGTCGTAGGCATGTCAGGCGCAACCTCCGCCAGGAGTAGAGGTGCACCAGAAGTGCTCATATCGACACGCTTCTGCTCGGCTATGGCCTGTTGAAGCCATCCTACGAGCTGCTGACGAGAAACTGACGGAACAATCAGTATCACGTGCATTCCATCGATATTGAAAGCCTTACGGTCAACTTCAGTGCCTCTGAGGATGCTCTTGACCTTGTACGGAGGCAGGTTCTTCGCAGTGCGAGGACGCGGATAGACGGTGAAGAGAATACCCTCTCTTGCACAGGTCTCGAGATGGTTCTCATGCTCAGCATCTGGCAGACCCGTCTCGTACATCAGATCAGCACTAATGTTGTTCTGCCACAGGAAGGAGGCAACTTCGAGGCGATCTTGGAGGTACCCCGGCTGATACGAGACGATATAGACGTCGCATCGTCGTGGGCTCCAGTAGCCAAACGATCGCTGCTGACTGACCAGGGCGTGTACTGAAACATGTTGGTATGCAGCCAGGGCAGCTGCAATCTTCTCCACGGCGATCTGTATCGCATAGGCACAGACAGGTTCGAACTTCTGCTTCGGCTCGAGTTTCTGCTTCAAGGGCAGGAAGCGAGAGATCAAGTTGTCATATCTTCCTCCTGCGGCTAGAACGTCTGATGTCTTGTTCTTCCTGACGACTTCCACAAGGACGCCATCCTTGAAATGCGTATGATGGGTACCAAGCATCAAGGGGTGGAAGAGGACCTGGTGGGCGACTTTGGCCGATTTGGCTAGCTGGAGAGTGTCCTTGACTTCTTGAACGGCAGGTTCGATCATAGTCGCAAGGCTAGGCGAAACTTTGCCCAACCGAGCCATAGTCTCATCAATGTCAAGGGCTAAACGCAAAATAAGTCAACCAAACTAGTCGTGATGACCATGAGTGTCGATGCTCACAAACTTCGGCAAGGAGCTCTATTTCATCTATGGTGCTCCTGAGCAGATTCTTCTTCGTCAACGCAGCCCTTTTCAAAGCAGGAGTCAACTTGGGCGACTGGATGGTTTCGATTACAGAACATCTCGCGTCAGCTGGGACCCTGTTCATGACAATCTCGACAACTGTAAATTTGTGAGTAGTTGTCTAACCACAGTAGATTGGAAGACGCACTCTTCGAATGAGAGATGTGGATATCGTGATGTTGTGACAACGTTGGGAAGCTATCAAGACAGTCGCTTGCTAGAGCAATGATCTCGGCGCCAGCCGCGAGAGGGCCCCAACGAAGGTCAGGGCTAATGATATCAAACAGTGCCGCCTTCTGGGATTTAGGGTGCCCAGCAACGGGACTAAGAGGCCGTTAAAGGCCGTTCGGATGGAAAGAAAGTGACGAAATCATACCTTGGGCGGAAAACGTTCGTGATATGATAACGCTTGATCCTCTTCTGGTTTGTCCGTGCAGCAAGGCGAGCAAACGGAACCAGGATGTTGTTCGGAAGTGCAACGATATCACCATGTGGATCGATGAAGGTCGCCTGGCTTCGCTCTTCTTCAATGTCCATGATGGGCATGAGCAAGGGCGGCTCATAATTCATGGCACCACGGAGTTGAAATATCTTCTCTAGACATTCTTGGACATTCTCATTGAGAAGTGCATACTGCGGCGGCTCGACCTCGATATCATAGATGAACACTCGGGATGGTCGAGGAGGTTGCTTGAAGAGTGTGGTAAGGACAGTTTGGTGATATTGGGAGTCAGGCTTGGCCATCAGCCGCAGAGCGCCTTTGAAGTATTCGTCTTCCATGCGAGCCGGTAGTAAGGGGCTTTGCGAAAGCTCGAACGCAGTCGGACGTTTCTGGGGCTCATGTTGGAGGAGCCAGGTGATGATGTCTTTCTGGCGAATTCTGGCGGGATCCCAGCCACTAGGGAAAATAATTGGAGGCTTGCGAAGGTCTTCTAGAACAACTATCCTCTCAACTCCAGTATTGAATTTGAAATTCATCTCGAAGAAGACAATCTACGGAATATTAGGAAAATGACCTTCTCCAGAAAAGGGAAAAGGGACGCACTCCAAGGCTGTACATGTCCGCCTTCGACTGGTCGCGTGGGCCACGATGACCTCGTTTATTGAATTGCACTTCTGGAGCGATGTAAAGACGTGTTCCAACCTCTGTGACAATTCAAGGAACAAATCATATAAGAAACATCGACCAACGACTTACCAAGGGTCATGTCTGGTTCCCGGGCTGCGCCAGCAGACGCTACGTCAGAAGGGTCAACTGCAGCTAAGGCAGAGGTAGCAAGCCCAAAATCTCCAACTAAAAGATTGCAAGTCAGGATACTATAACAACGAAAAAGGTTCGCCAGACCTTTGCAATCGCCTTTCGCATCTGTTGCGAACATGTCATTTCAGCAAAGTAAATGCAGAGATAAACCAAGACATACCAATAAAGATGTTCGTCAATTTAATATCTCTATGAAGAATACCGAGAGTGGACATGTGTACAAGAGCGTCTACGATTTGTTGGAAAAGCCGCCATGCTTCGTCTTCCGAAATCCCTTCATCCACTCGTTCTCTCAAGGTCTGGCGCTCGACAAACTCCTAAAATTAATGGAATAGATTGGTGGTGGGCTGAACAGGTGTGATTGTTAACACATACCATCTGAATATAGAGAGTCCTCGTCAAGGTCGGCTCGCTCTTCGCGGGCGTCTTCAACGAGCTCGGTCCCGATTTGCTCTTGCTCTTGAAGAGCCCGGAAAATTCGTCCCTCTCCTCGCTGCCACTGCTAGCGCTGCTGTCTTCGTCTCCTGAACCAGTACTCCGCCCGAAGTGGATACTTGGGAAACTCGATCTCGACATGGAGGTGTCGTCCAAATCCTCGATGCTGATATGAAAACCGCCATTGATTGGAGGAAGGTTGCGCTCGCGCGGGCTACGGGGATGATTTTGGCCATAGCCATTTCCGTGATAGATGTGGGAGGGTCCGCCGAAACTATCCGGTACGGAGGTCATGCCATCTTCTGTACCATCAGACAGACTAGAGTCGTCTGAGGAGGCGGTTGCCGGATCTGGCTCGGACGTCTCTACCCAAGTGGTGTAGTACCGAACGATGTTCCGATGCGATAGTCTGCTCAGCGCGTTGACCTCGCGGAAGATCTTGTCACTCTGCATGTTGCGCAGGCGAACCTTCTTGACAGCATATATTCGAGAATCAATCTTGTTCTTCGCTTTCACAACCGAGCCAAATGCACCTTTGCCCTGTTCTACGATTCAACATTTACAATAGCCTCGAGAAGAACAAACACGCACCAGTAACTCAAGCTCTTCCCAGTCCTCCTTCCATCTACTCGCTTGTTTCGCCTTTGCAGGTGGTGGTGGCACGCGGAAATAATCTCCTTCAGGCGACCCAAACTGAAACGGCATCGGGGTTTTTGGATCTGAACAAGAACGTCAACTACAGCCGAGCTCAAAGAGAGATATTCTTACCGTTAAGGAACGAAGGGATGGTTTTCGAGGTTAAAGGGCTATGTGAGATACCATCGTTGAAGTCCGAGAGGAGGTTCATGACTGTCAGCTTCTTCGTTGCTTGGATCATGACCAACGCCTGGTTGGCCAAGATAGGCGAAATCGATGCTGCAGGTCAGGATCAGCGACCGACTTGAATCATCCAATGAAACGACCAATGCAACTTACAAGAGTGTATCGCCGTAACGGGATCAGCATATCTTTCGATGACGTCCAATCCAAGCACCATCTGCAGCAGCACAATGCCGACGTCGTGGATATCCCTTTGGCGCGTATACAACAAACTGCTCTCATTCTGTACGTCTCGACTCAACCACCCTTCTGGAAAACTTCCACTCCCGCTCGAACTCAGCGACGCTTCGTCCCATCCTACGTTGCTGGTTGGTGGCATTGGGGTGTTTTCGCCGAAGGAGTTCGATCGGTGGAGATCGAGCAGACGGGTATGGAACGATGTTCTGCAGAGCTTGATTGTCTTGGGTTGATTGGGGCTGTCTTTCGATGAGACGAGACCAATGCATCGTGGAGTGATGGCGCGATGAACAAGGCCGCTGAGGTGTACTGCGTTGAGAGCCGCTAGTACTTGGCCGATGTAATCCTAGAGGAGGGGGTATTAGCATAAGGAGATAGGCAGTGCGTCGATACAACATACCGTTGCCCGATCTTCCCGAAGGGACTCACAATCCTCCAGCACGTCATGCAGCGTCAAAGCTGGTGTCTGCTCCGTCAAAACTACCAGCAGCGACGGGCCATTGTCACTGGAACGCGGAATTGTCAATTTGACAGCGTAGACGCTGAGGAGCTTCGGGTGTCGGGTGTTGATCAAGTGCTTGATCTCGTCCTCCACTTGTGCGAGCTTCTTTCGCCCTTGTGACGTGGTGTAATAGGTTGATTGGATGTTGACCACGAATAATTCGAGGGGCGTGACGGAGGTTATGTCGTGCACGACAGGCTCCGCCATGTAAACGAGGCCGAGAGGGACTATGAATAGTTGACACGATCGGCGTTATTGACACACCCAAAGGAGAAACTCACCTGTTCGCGGATGAAAAAGCTTGACAGTGTTGAACTTGACGCCATTCATCTCCATATCCTGGAATGTCTCTGTTGGAGTTTCCGTCTCTCCCAGCATTTGGGGGACCTCGGTGGCTTCGGAATTTGCGCGTCGACGAGCCTTGTACTGCTGCTCTCGTGCGAGCATCTGCCGCATAGCGTCTGCCTGAATTTGCTCATCCAGGGCTTGTGCGGCTTGCTGTGCTCTTTCCTCTTCGAGGTGTGCTTCTTCCAACTCGCGCTGCCTGCGCGCCTGTGAGGCAGGGTCAGGTGGCACGTCCATGGTGGTCAAGGAGGAAGCCTCACCCGTTCTTCGTCCATCGCGCGCTGGTTCATTTGTAGGGCCAGCGAACCGACAACAGGCGTGACGTTCTTTGCCATCCAATCCTGCACAAAGGTCACGATCTGCGGCTACCATCAGTGGCTATTACCAAGTACAGGAGAACAAGCGACGCACGGTAAAGACCATCTCGAACCCCCTGAGTCTCTGTGCTTCCGAGTTGACCTCCTGTGATAAGCGCATTATCTGGGTGTCGTTGATACCTTTGATAGGCTTCTCGATGGTAAAAGTTGGGCATGCGAGGCGTGGATATGTCTTGGGAAATCTGAGCAGGTCGGTCAGTTGGGATATTTGGCGCCTAGATAGAGGCTCAAGACGAACTTTACGTGTAGGTGGATGCTAATCTTCGACGCATGGTCGGGTTCTGGGTGTGCAACTCTGATGATGAATTCGTGGAGCCTGGCAGCTCCCTGCATCGGATTCAGCTACGTCGAATGAGCAGGATACGCAACAAACCTTCCAGGCTTTGGGAGGGGGACATTCGATGAAGTCTTCGGCGTATATCGACTGTAATGCTGTGATTTCAAGGAGCTGGGGGTCTTCTGTGGAATCCATGGGGATTTCGGGTTGAGTATGATTCTCGTATGTTCGTTGGTGCTATTCGACACTCTTGAATGGGACAATCTCGTGGCGCAAAGGCCAGAGACAGCGAACAAAGTACTTGAGAAGGGGGCCCTAGGGACCTCGGCAACTCAAGTCTCCATGGCTGACGGCGTAAAATCTTGGGTAGAGTGGAAAGATGGGCTGAGAAGGAAGAGAAAAAAAGTCAGATTGGCGAATATATAGAGGCGCACAACGTGCCTGATGCCTCCCTCGTCGTGACAGAAGGAGAAGAAACAAACGGCATCAAAACGTGTTGTCATTGCATGCCCTACTTTGGGGGGTTGTTATCTAGCCGAGATTAGATAAGAATGTTGACTGACAACTTTCGGAGGCAAGCTGGGTCTGAGGGACAACACGATAATAAGTAATTAGAGTGTATAACAAGAGTACTCACCATTATGCGTGAATGCCATAGCCGAGTCTAACGATCGTAAATTTCAAGCCGCAGCATACGGCCAGGCTGCAGCCTTCGTCAAAAGCTTTACATCTAGCGTGAAGCAATGTTTCGGTGAGTGTAGATGAGCTGTTCGCACCCCAGAGGGTGCCAATTGAACAACTGGTTAGCATTTAGTGAGAGGAACTTTCAAAGTGGCGCATCTAGAAACAATAGTACGTGCCACTTTGTCATTGAAGTCGGTAGTCCGTCCAGGAATAAGCCTCCTTGTTTTGAACCATAATAATTCCAATTCCACGTAATATCGGGTTGTACGCGTAGTAATTAGAGCTTGAAGTCAGCTGAAGCGTCGAGGTTAGGGAACAGGTGAAGGCAAAGGCCCATCATGCCACCTCGTTTACGTCAGCGACATTCTTGTCAATCAGCCCTACATTCACGAAAGACGAGCGAGGATGAAATAAAAAGGACCTTGTCTATGTGGAAAGGGCGAATTGAATTCTAGCATCTTGCCAATTCGGCGCCCACAGGAGAATGCAATACTTTATATCAAATTTATTGAACGAGGGACTCTACTATCAAGGGTAATCCTTTCTTTTCATCCACGCCTCCTTCAGCAGTTGTTGTCCTAACAGAGGGCGAAATAATCTGCGAAAGATTCCATCCTACGTCGGGATCGTTCTCGGAACAAGAGAACTTGAATCTTGTCAGAAGAGTGGCAAGTATGATCTCTGTGAAATGACTTAGCGGGACAACACTGACTGTTGGCAACATACTTACTCATTTCTATTTGTGCGAATCTATAGCCGCTGTATTGGAAGTTAGCATGCTACTTTATCACGTATAGTGAAAGAAACGACTAACACGCAGGACCGACCACCGCCTAAGAAAGAGAGCCTTGGGTGATTTGTCGTCAGCACGAATACGAAATTCACGAAGGCCGACTTACGTTCCCGAATAGATACCCGGCAATTTTCTTGCAGGATCCTTGACCTCTACGCTCGCCCCAAACCACCGCTCTGGTTTCCATTCCTTCGCATCGGGACCCCATATTGTTTCGAGGCGGTTGCTTCCTGCGATGCTGGCGAACAGAATCGTTCCTTTCGGGACCTTGACATGCGCGATCTCATCCGAGGTGCTGTCTAATTTCGAGTACGGAAGGATGGTATCCTTGATGGCGCTGAAAAGCGGGTACCATAATCGGCCAACTCGGGCATATGTAAAGAGAGCCGACTTACGTTCGCCGCACGAAAGGGACAGGCGGATAACTGCGCAGTTAAATATTAGCTTGAAACCATCGCACCAGCACGGTAAACACCCACAGCCGTAGTGTCTCCTTCAAGACGGCGTCTAGCCAGGGCAGGTTGGACAATGCATCGTACGTGAGCCTTCCGTATTCGTCGGTGTTTGAGCCCTCGAGTGAAGCATTCCGCAGCTCTTCACAAATACAATCCTGAACTTCTTGATGTTTAGAAATTTGGTGGAGAATCCGCGACAAGCAAGACGACGTCGTGTCTTGTGCTCCGAATATGAGGACACTAAACCATGAAAATGAGAAATGGGCTTCGTCCAGCCATCAGCAAAGCAACTCACGTCATTTGCCCAGTAAGTTCCATGTCGCTCAATTGCTCTCCTCCTTTAACTTTAGCATCTTCATTTGATTTCACTAGATACGGAGGTAGGATGAGATGCGGGCTCGAGCGGAGTGGGAGGCGGGGGCACGTACGGAGGATGCTGATGATATCTTTGGCGTTCTGATTATCCGGGTCGCTCGAAAGCTCTCGACGCTTTTGCTCTAGAATATTCTGGGCCGTCTCGTGCATCACGTCGGACATTTCCTTCACTTTCTGCACCGTCTCATGGGGAGTCCATTCCACGACCTTCCTCCTGAACCACGCTGGACCCAATTTAGACAGGAATGGGGCGAACTGCCGTATAAGCGAAAGCCTAAATAAGGTTGGGCTGTACGATGCGTTAGCGGCAGCCCGGCGCCTAGGAGGATAGAAGGAGCATACATGAGCTCTTTGATCGCTGAAGTGTACGGATTGTTATGCGGTGAATCAAGTGGGTCGAAGGAATATCCGAGGACGGTTCTGCCAACTGATTCTAGAGCGACGCGAGACATCCAGTCCGACATGTCCAGGACCGCCTTGCTCGACGAGTGTTGCTGCAATTCTGATTCCATGACACTTGCAAGCTAAAAAAACAGACGGAGTTAGATCCAGCTCACTTCCATTCCCGAAGGCCACCTCATCACCTTCTCCGCTATCTCATAAAACACGGGTGATATGCGGCGAAGCTGAGGAACAGCAAAGATGGGGTTTACTACCCGTCTCTGACGTCTGTGCTGCTCTCCTGGAGGAATGTCAGGCCACAAGAGAGGTCCGTAATCGGAGACCGACGTACCCGTGGTAGCCACAAGACCGGGCCCGAAAATGACTTGATTCGTTCTGACGGAACGCAGGTCAAATAAAGTTGCAACAAGGGAAGCACAGGAGAGCTCACTCAAGAAAGGCGGCCGTCTCGTCGAAAGATTCTTGGTCTTTGATGATAATCTGCTGCAGCGCGCGGGGGTCTGCGACGTACAGTTGTTCATCCTATAGTCCTTGAGTTGAGAGAGAATGCAGTTTTGTCAATGAATTGGAACATACACCGAAAAACCCATACACCTTCACCATTCCACCATACATATCAACCAATGACTGATGAAACGGAAGGCCCTTCGCGTTGAATAGCTGTCCCAGGTTTCCTGTAGATCACGCTGTAAATATTTCGAATCACAGGTGCACGACGGACTTACCCATGGCCCAGGAAGTGGAAACTGGCCCAGGTATATCACGGAATGGTGTCCCAAAAATTAGCGGGAATCCTATCCATTTGACTGTTCGCCAGCACAAATAGAGGAAGAAGATGCACAAGAGAAGGCTGCGAAGGGATTCCATGTCGATTGGGAGGCCTGCCCTCCCATATATATGGAAAAGGGCGGCGCGCGTTACGCCCACTTACTCGGGCGCTCGCCGACAATGATGGCTCGGTTTTACGGCATCACAGCGCGTGAAACCCTGGCACTTCCTGTCAGTTTCAGGTTCGCCGAACGCAGATAGGGACAGCAAGTCGAGAGAGGTCCTTGTTCTTGCCAGAAATTCGACCCCGAGGGGAAATGGGCGCTAAGAACGGCAGCAAAAGAGGGAACGAAAGCGATCAGCGGCTGGAACGGAAGTGCGATCGAGAGTCCAGCTCAGTTCACGACTGCTAGATAAGTGAATTTCACAATTCAGTCAGTGTGTGAAGCGAGTCGAAAATCTCAGAGATTACCCAATGCACATCACCTTTATCCGGCGGTGATGTCAATATGATGACCCCTTCGTCGTCCAAGCATGTATAAAGTAGTGCATTTGACTCGCGGGGCTGGCAACATTACTCCCTGGCAGGAGGCAAAGTACTACATGAAATGTCGGGGATAGGTAAATGAGCTAGAAATAACGCACCTGCCCAGTCAATTGACCTGTAAAATCACTAATATATTTGGCGGTATCGTCAAACTGGTCTGTGAAGGATACTAGCGCATTCATGAGGCCTTATCATCTTTCACTTCATGAGCACTTACTGTAGACTGCAATCAACCATTACCTGAATTCAACAGTAAAAGAATTGCATCACCTTGCGTCTTCACGTCTCCGATGATATCTTACAAGTCGAACTGATTCCTGTACTCTGCCTCAGCGGGAGCAGGTCGTCCATTTTGGTTCGAGCGAGTAACAGTCTGTGTGATGCATTGGAAGTAATTGTACATGCGTATACAAACACGAGGCGCTGTCGATCATCGACTCCGGACAAACGCCAGTGGTGGGCCGTCTCTCCGCAGCACACCAATGTTAGCTGCGATATAGAATTAGTTCGCACTTCGCAGTCATACACGACGCCCTTACCAGACCTCCGCTCCCAACCTCTCGTCCTCAACGCCTGTTTCCCGTCTTTGAAAGCCAACGACCGATCCAGGAACTTTCTGATCTTCCTCGACGGAAGTGCTGAGGGCGTCGAAGGTGCTTGCGAGCTCGGAAGAACGCGGATAGCGCGAGACCTACCCGATACCATTAGATTCAGCGCCCTGGACGTTGGTGAAAATCACAGAAACGCACCCGACTATCACGTCCTTCGGCGTCTTGGGCTTCGTTCGTTTCCGCTTTTTGGTTACGGCTGATGGGTTTGGGACGTCTTCCTCTGCCTTTCGTTTGGGTTTTGAATTGGCCGTCGAGCTGAAAGCGGCGGCGAAGAGTTCGTCAGGGAGGTGGTCCGGGTTCAATTTCCCCTTCCGTTTTCTCGACGGGCCTTCCTGCTTCATATCGTCGTCGTCATCAGCGTCAGTGGCGACATCCCCGTGCTCATCCTCTTCATCTCCGTCCTCCTCGCTGAACTCTAAACCATCGGAGTCAGGGCCATCTTCAAGAGGACCTCCACCGTCATCTTCATCTTCCTTGCCCTCGTCAGAGCCCTCTTCGTCAGCTTCCCGCATGGACCGCCTCATCCTCGTCTCCAGTTCGTTGTCACTGACATCATCACCCTCTTCTGACCCGTGGTCGTCGCGGTCTAAATGTTTCCGTTTTTGTCGTGCATTAGTGTTGTGCTGAGCCGCGCTGGCCTTCCCTTGCGTTCTCTGGGCACGTTCCTTGAGCTTCCTGTCCAATTCCCGGTTCTTTTCTTTCTGGGCATGACGCCCAGCGGCGACGGCGTCTTGTCGCTGTGCTTCGCGCTTCTTTTCACTGACTTTAGACTGGGAAAGTGCAATTGTTTCTGGTGCATCGTCGTCGTCTGAGGGAGATTGAGAGCGAGGTGCCATATTGCGATGGGTGGAATGTTGCCCGTATTGATGGCAGAGTGGCGTCACAGTGTTGATAGTCCCCAAAAAAAGAATACTGAGACTTTGGGGCGAGGAAGCGGAGCAGTGATTCACTGCGAGAAGAAAAGATTTGGCGGGTCCGCTCACGTCGACTGTGGGACATGCTTATGTAACACAGCCTTTGCCTAGAGTCGGCCCGCCATGTTTTTGGCGCCCGCGGCCGCTGGCTCTAAGCAATAGGTTCCGCATTGAACTATTCGTCTCCAATTATAGGTGAAAAGGATCAAGGGCGTTGGAGGATATGACAGGCGACACACTAGACAATCCCGGCTACGAAGGCAGGACGAGATGACAATGACCTCTTCTTCCTTTAAAGTCTTTGTCTGTCTACCCGGCACCTTCATATTCCACTCTTGCTCGTGGCTTGACGCACCAGGAACACGCATCCGGGAAAGTCACGGCTGATAGCTTCTCGATCGCACCTCTGTTTTCGACGTCCACGAAGATGTAAGGATCATCAGTCAATGGATATTAATTCTTTTAACGTACTCAATCCCCGTATATGCTGTGCATCCCGCCATCTGTTTAGTGACAATCTTTGACGGAAAGTGCGGGCACCTTGTCCACGTGTCGTGATTATGATGCGATTGGCATCTATGCTTGCACGTAGCGCTATGACGACAATCGAGGTACAGGCAGTCTTCCTGTACAATAATTCCCTAAGCCATCGGGAAATAAGGTGTAGATGGCGCACCTTGCTGAATCGAATGTACTCCTCTGCGTGCCCACAGCCGAACATCCAGGTGAATATATACTTTGGCTTTAAGTAGCACATATGTCTTTTGAGTGTGCTGCGAGTGCGCGGAAAAGGAGAGGAGAGTTCATGCTTTTGGGGATGAAGGTCTTAATTATACCCTCACAGGCGACAGTCCCAATGCCCCATGCAGAAACTGTGGCATTCGATAGCACAAAGGGATCCTCTTTGTGGAAATCAAATGAAAGCCTGCTTGGTTTTCTGGAACAAAGGGGGATCCATTATCACCGAGATTTATTGCCCCAACAAAACAGAGGTCCTTAGGCAAAGACCTTTGTCAAGCAGGCTCAATGGAAGGAAGATAAATTTATAAAAATGCACACACGCTCCCCAGCAGGGCCAACAACGGAAGGACATTCAAGGAGCAGCTTGTACTCTCTCGCCGTATCACACGGAGTCCAGGAATTGAGATCCGAGCTCAGTTTAGTCAGCTATCGCCACATTCCCTGAAACGGGAATTTTTGATCGGGTGATTGCTAGGAAGTGACGTTTGTCGGTACCCTTTGCCATGTGTACAGGGTCAGGATGATGGGTTCGTGTGGCGCCGAAAAGATGATCAGGGTTTAGCTTTTCATCTATGGTTACATGCAATCCAGTAAGCAAAAAACCAGAGGGACAGGAGGATGACACACTGCAGATATGAGAGCATGGGACAGTCAAATTGCTTCAGGTGAATAGCAGCAGGAGATATACTAAGGACCGTCATCGCAACTCTCCCGACTTCATGAGAGCATATTATGAGCGCCCGACTATTTATATCCTCCCGGATTCTCAAGTGCTGGTGGATTGTCGTTCTTCCGTCTCAGAAATTCGGGAAATCAGGAATCTACAATTAGGGTCTGATAAACCAGAGTTCGGAGGACTTAAGATTCAGAATCCGGTCCGAATTGTCCTAACGATACGCGCATTGGTCCCGTTTCTTTTCTTCTGTAATGCTCGCCAAGGAATGGGGTCTGATAATTGCGGTACATTTGCGGAGTCAAGTTACTCTCCTTCACCTAGTCAAGGCCTCACCGCATTATAGACTCCCGGGATCCGGGATGTCAAATCGAAGGTTGATGTCGACGACACATCTTCCTCTGGAGTCTCTCCAGGACGAAAAGGGGTTGCTTCAACGATTTCATTACGTCAATATTTGCGGACGTGGCCTATCACCGAACACTTTCAGTCCCCAAAGCTCGTATTTGGCCGTTCAGCAATGTCGCTTTTTCAAATTTCCTATGCAAGTGGCGATGAACTGCCGTCAATCCAGTCTGGAGACGCCGGAGAAACTGCAGGCGCCTATGGGAGTATCGCATCCTCGTATCATCATTGCAGTCGACTCTAAATAGTCCACATTGATCATTCACGCTCGTGATCCGCAGTGGTTCTCCGTTGACATTTCAATAGGTTTTGTGATTGTAAATCATGCTTGCAGGAGACTAGCCGTCCCTGTCGCGCGTCTTTCTGTGAGGAATTGGCGCAAAGTATTAGCCTCTTCTGCAATGCCTCGCTGTGGGCGTTCCGCTCCGTTTTCACAGAAGGTCGGAGGTCATTCTAGACCGAATCCCTCCGAGTTCGAGAAACCTCTCCCCGCGCTGAACGCGCACAGCAGACGATTGAGCCAAGCAGAGAGAGAGGAGCATTTCGCTTGGCTTACGATTTTATCACGCGTCTCAAGAAACGCAGTGTGAGGCAGTGGTGAGGCGCATAGCGTTCCGGTCGTGTGGCTGGGTTAGGGCTCATAGGCGCCGGTCCGGGTTTTGTTACATCGAGAACGGCGCTCTTCTCGGACACGGTACGAGTTCTGATGACAAAGATAAGGGGTTCTGATGATGTTCTAGAGCGACCATGAGCATATCTGATATACGGTGAACACGGAAATCGGATTTAGGCGCTGGCCGCGCAATAACAGACCCAAACAGAAACAGAAGTCCCAATTGTTCGTGGCTGGACGGGACGGCAAAACTCACTAGCCGGTGTGTACACCGTCTTTTATTCAATTATCGCTATTGGCTATGTTGAAAGCCAAGGGGTTCGGCCCGTTCTACACATCGTTGGGCATGAAACACCGTGAGCCTTCAGGGAGCCCCCGAACGCAACTCACCACACTCACATTATCACAAATTACGAGCACTAATGCTGACAGTATTTGCCACCTCTCCCTTTCTTAGGTCTCCAGTGCCGGCATCGGTCGCTGGATGGAAGGAGGTCACGACCCGTACAACTTCGCCGATTCTGTGGGTTGCCTAAAAGTGGAACGCGGCCGGCCGCGGCATGCTAGCTGTCAGAAAATTGCCTCTGGAAGACGCACCACAACGATAACGAGGCTTCGAGCTACCTTGTAGTTGGACTAACGCTACTCACAAGACAGTTGTTGGATTGTGAAAGGAAGCACAATGATAGGTTGAATCACAGCCATCCGTTTATTGTCCAACATCCAGAATACTTACTATGCCTTCATTCTATTTTCCATACGGGAAAACCCGTTTGATATTAACGGTCAATTGTCAATCTTGATGGCATTATCGTCGTCGTTATCTCGGTCTCCTCCTCGAAGACCGACGCTGCTGAAGGGGCCCGCGATGGAGTTTGGGGTGCAAATACGACCCCACAACTTACATATGTCGAACTAAGTGGCGCAAAATTGCCAAGATTAGTTTCTCATAAGTCGCCGAACGGACGTCGGAGGCAAGAGACTATGATATTCCAGTTTGATTGCGTCGGTGAGTACAGCCGTCGAGTCGTCACTGCAGAATTACATCTGCGAGATCATGATCGAGGAGTTTAAGCTCGACAGGGACCCTAATCAGGCTGAGATCCCCCTGCTCAACCTCTACTTGGACAGCCACGCCGCGTCAATTTCCGTCACGGAATACGTGGCGCTATGCTTAGAAGATTGTGCACGACGCTTCAAGTTGTCTCACCGTAAAACATCCAAGACTATGGTGGGGGCCCGATTTATCTCTGATGTGGAGGCGTTGCTCGCGAAGATTAAGTTGGGCTTCGTGAGATGAAAGATGGGTCCGAGTTCGATGCCTTAACACAGTATAAAATGTTTGTCACCAAGTTGTAGAGGGACAAGCTCACCGCGGCTTTAGACATGTGAGTCTTCATACAACGTCTTCTCCTCTTATCGGTCTGACCAGCAGCACGCTTTTACAGGTCTAATCAAGGGTTTGGAGGTTGGCCTGGACACCATGTACCTATCCAGAACTCGAACAGACGTCGCAGGTAGGGTTGTCATTATTTCGGGTGTATACAGGTTTAATCATTCTACCAAATGCAGCCCGTTAGAAGAGGAGAGAGGAGACGAACCCACCTCTTCTGGTCCAGCACATTTTCACTTCAATCCGCACTATCATGAGCTACATGGCCACCAAATTTCCGGCCTTCAGGTTGAAGGTTATGGCGGATTTCACCATCCCATTCCAGGCTACCACGCAGACGAAGCGCTGTGGGGATTAGATCAGACCCCTCAAGTCCTCGATCATTATAGCTCGAGCAATGTAGAGCACAATCGACCAATGCCTGCACCAGGAGCATCGCATGTCATTCCATAGTCCGTTATCCTGAAGCTTCCAAGCAAATCTTCCACTAATGGCCTATGCTACAGCTTTGACAATTTTTCTGCATTCCCCGCCACTCAATCGTCGCAACAAGCGAACTACTTCCTGACTGGCAGTTCCGATGGCTCTTTGAACGATCCCTCTTTTTACCACCCCTTGGACTACGGCGCACCCGCCACAGGGTTTCATTTCGACGCTTTCCCCCCCGGCGGGTCGGCTCCAGAAGCGCAGCAATTTCCACGTCAGGACTTGATCACCCAGGAGCAGTTTCGGCAAGCGCACGGAAAGGTCATGCGCTGCCGGCTTTATAGAGGGTCGCTTGCTTCCGGAATAGCGGGCAGGACGGTTACGGACGACTACCCCCTCTGCAACGCACACCTCACCCATCCCGACCAGTTAATTCAACATCTCAAGGACATTCATCGTGTCGTTGAGAATCACACTCTGACGGATCCCTGCAGTTGCGCGTGGAAAGGCTGCAGACCCTCAGCAAATATGACAGCGGGGAGTTACCTGCGCCACCTCAAGACACACTGCATCCAGTGGGTGTGCCCACACCGTGACTGCCAAGGCGGACCAGCGAGAGCATTCTCTCGCCCGGATCGCTTGGTTGAGCATCTTGTTAGAAGCCACAACTCGAGGGACCGCGATGCGAAGGCCTTGGTTAGCACCAATCGTCTCGTCTGTTTCAAGTGACGCTGCAATTCGCGAAAATTTCTTCTCTCAATGTATCAATTGAACCTGCAGAGCGGGAAATCCATGTACTCCTATAATAATCTCCGTAGATTCGTCAGTCGAGACCTTTTTTCTGTACATCTTATTACAATCACACGAGCGCTTACCGAAGTGCGATGTCATCGATGACATGTGGGAGGTAGTCCTTCTCTTCATCATCACGAAGGAACCCTGTATCCAGCGTTTCAGGGCCATGTCGAGCTCTGTCTAGCCTCCTCCGTGTTTCAACAGGCAACAAGGGGAACCAATTGACTCCACTCTACACTCGCCTACATTAATTTCGGTGCGCCGCTCACTCTCAAGTCCAGCCCATGACACAGAGGCACGCATAACGGAACTGTCAAGAGCCACGAGGTATCGGTACAGTCGGCGGGGAAGCATATGCTCACAGATTGATCTATCATCGGTTTTGACTTCAGTGATGCTTCTCTCTATGAAAGTAATAAAAATGGATTAGCGTCAAGGGTGGCGACTTGAGGTCGACACCATGTTTATTGTACTTATCTGATATCCCGTGCTCGAGAAAATTTCTGGCATCTGGCGGGCGTCTATTCCATGAGCAGTGTGGGGATCAGGGGTATTGGTTCCGTCATAGATGGTCGTATCCGCCTATCACCTCCATCGCCGCTGGCTGGAGATCCAAAAGAGCGTGCCCTTGTTCTCAAGATGAACATATGACACAGGTCGGTCTTTGAGATGAAGAAGACCTTTGGGTCCTTGGTCTCTCCAGTGCTTGATTACGCCAAGAAGCGATGCGCTGCATTAATCTATTATGAGTATGTCGTCCCGAACCAAACATACGGAAATGCACAGGCGTGACAGGGTGAAGATAACACCGCCCATCCTCAATGTCACCAAATTTTCCTATCCTAATCAGGTTCATTCCAATCAGTGTCAGGCTAGCGATGCTATTAGAACGAGGGTGTTCACAGGTATAGAAGACATGCTGGTGATACAAGGAAATTGATAAAGAGACGGACAGATGCTGAGGATATGCAGAAGCATGGCGTATACACCAGGCTATAAATAATCACGATTCCTAGGCTGGATGGAACCTTCGGAATCGACTCCAAAAGGCGCCAGATTAGAGCGTCTGAAGTTATCGTCCAGGTGGAGGCGAC
Organism: Cyclocybe aegerita; assembly: GCA_902728275.1. NCBI lineage: Eukaryota > Fungi > Basidiomycota > Agaricomycetes > Agaricales > Hemipholiotaceae > Cyclocybe > Cyclocybe aegerita. Next base: position 773,720 of record CACVBS010000079.1, read on the forward strand.
AAAACGCCGGGAGACCTGTCATTATCAGTCCTGGTTACTTGCGGAGAACATGTGGTTCCACGAGAGCCGAGGCAATGAGCGCCTTCCACAATTGTCTCCACGAAATTGGGTTTCCCTGACATGAAGAGACAGAAGTCAATCAAGGTGATAATCACATCTCCATAGGTAACAAGGCAACACCGACCTCGTCTCTTTTCATGACACAGAAGCTCCCTTCCCCGTTCCGCCACGAAAATTTCTCGACTTCCACCCATCCCTTGAAGACTTGCTGCCGCATATCCCTTCCACCGATCCTCAACCGCAGCACCTCACCTCCACGCTCATTCGTGAAGGAAGGCCCGACCTTGCATCTGGCGCCCAAGGCCTCCAAAGCCTCATGGACCAAGGGGAAGAGGAGGGACGGGCCCAGGGAGGAGTAGAAACGCGTTAGATGTGGCGTATACCGAGTCCCCGACTGCGTCTGAGAGAAGAGCATGAGCGATTGGGTGAACTGGGATTGATGCGAGGCGGTGAGCATGGGCTCGTCTTCATCGACGTCCATCCCATTGTCGGGGTTGCTGTCGACGAAGTTGTGAGAATGTTATCAGAATAAGGAAGGATAAAATGACCAACTTCAGGGCATTCAGGTCAGGTGCTGCGAGCTGTAAGTCACCGTTGTCTCGAATTGACCGGATGAGTCTATCTGCTAATTCGACGGGATTGTTATCGGCAAGCTGGCTGGGACGGATGCACCAAGGATGTTGAAAAACGTCATCAAGCGTCATCCGTTCGGCCGGGTCTATTGTGAGAATCCCTCTAATCAGGGCTAAGGCAACCGGTTTAGCAGCACGGCATGGTTAACGAGCAGCATGCTTACAGAGGGCTTCCTGGCCTATTCGATTCCAAGGTGCTTCCCGGAAAACGGCTCCAGCCGCATAACGCCGAAACTCTGGGCTGTTTGCTGTAGGCTCATCCCAGGGTGTATCTGGGCGTCGTGATGAGAAAGAACGAAACATCGAGGGAGAGAGATCAAACATACTTCCGACTAGAAGAGTGTACAGAATAACTCCGACGCCCCAGACGTCAATTGGCTCCGCGTGATATGGTGCTGAGCTGTTCAACTTCGGTAGCGAGATTAGCCTCTTCAGGGATGGTCCAAGAACCGACGTACCTCTGGAGCAACGTAAGGCAGACTGCCACATCTCTCCGTCAACGTACGAGTCTTCCCTGACTCCTTCAAACGAAAAACAGAAGAAAGGCCGAAATCAGATATCTTGAGATTGCCCGCAACGTCGAGGAGAAGGTTCTCAGGCTTAAGATCGCGATGACAGACGCCTTCGGAATGAATGTAATGCTGTCAGGGGGGGAATGGGAAAGCGATTCACTGAAAGCAGTGTTTCTACGCACCATACCCGATATCAGTTGCAGGAAGTAGAAATGTGCGACCTCCTCGCCCACACCGACGTCAGCGGCTAATGTAGAACCTTAACTTTAGTGTCACAGGCAAACTGTAGATGAGGAACTAACCAATCTTATCGAACAAATCACCACCCCCAGCGAATTCTAAGAGCATGTAGATTCCTGGGACATAGGACGCCTTATGCTTTAATTCAACAACGACCGCGTTTAGGAACTCGAGGACGTGTCTGTGCTTCAACGCCGTGTGCACTCGCATCTCCTTCTCAATATTTTTGCGGTCCTTCTCGCTTGTTTCTTCGGTGAGCTTGATGAGTTTGCATGCTGCTACCCGATGTTCTGGGATGTTGACGGCTCGAAAAACTCTAGAAGGTATATGTTGTCAACAATATGAAGGACGTCTCGAACAAATAGACGAGAGGCAGCCCGAAGAAATGACGCGAAGCCGCGATATACACCCCATGACGTGTTCATTTGTCACCAGCTCATCGCCATACCTTCTAGCTGCGATAGTCGGAAGAAACAAAGGCAATTCCACAACATCGGCGACATCTTCTCGCCCAGTCGCAACAACATCCTGCATGCAAAATCTGCATGATCAACGATAACGGATACTCACATTGAGAATCCCCCTCCTCCAATCTCATTCACGAGCTCGTAGCCTATGAGGTCTGGTGTTGGCGTCTACATGATTAATGCGACATTGGCAGATCTTACCGACGACTTTGGGATATTTTGGTCCACCCATGAGAGATTTGAAAGAGTATATCGAGAATCTGGAGCAACAAGAGGGATTTTTGAAGGAACCTAGAAATTCAAGGTGGTAGTTGTTTCCACATTCTGTTTGCCACCATGACAATAAGCCAACTTGCCACGAAATGTCACGGTCACGTGCAACAAATCTGATTGAGTCACACCGTGACACTTTCCAATCGATTCGCTGAAACCTCATTTCCCTCTATTTATCAACTCTCTCTAATTTACTGTTTAATCTAACCTCCAAAGGCGTCTTTAGAGTTACCGTGAAGTTGCCATCCCACGAAATTTTTAAAAGGGCTAGGGCTAAGGCCAACGCTTCCTTAATCGACACGAGACGCTGCTTCGCAGTCTTCTTTTCAATGTTCTATCAGAATATAAGAATTAAAGAATAGGCTTCTTTGTGTGAGTTATCGGTGTATTGTGTGTTTCCAAAGTTAAATAGTACTTAGAATCCGGATAGGTGTACTTCGGCCGCTCTCTGCCGTTCTCCAATCTGCCAGAGTGCTTACGCAGGCGCCATGCTGATAGGGCATCATCGTCTCCGAGTTGTCTGTATCTTCCCTCTATAATGAAGTTCCAGAAGTCCTCAAGCATGACCGAGGGATGCTATGCTGATCCGCAGTCAGCGTCACTGTTCACGTTCGTTCACGGCGCCGTAGAGCTAGAATGACAACAGCCCGTCTCGGAGCCTTGGGACGTAGCCTTCGAGATAACGATCGGAGTCTAGTTTATTTTTAAGAAACCCTTCCCAATTTCAACCGAAGTATTGATGCACGCTAGATCGAGATGACGAGGCATTGCATGGAAGCCTATTGGAGGAACAATCAGTAGAATAAATATTTTACCAGGAACAACCGATCTTGAAATTGAGGACCTGAATAGTGAGGCACTAACTGCTTGTTCGGCGATGTCTAAATGGAGTCAATAGTGTCTGCATGACACTCAAAATTAAAGAAGTCTGGCCCCTGAAACGAAGCCTCTGAGAAATGCACGGGAGAAGCTGATGAGCAGCTATGCGCGACCGTCGCTATCAACCCTCAGAATACGATGGGGTTCCAGGGTGAAGAAGGCTTCCAAACGTGTGTCAATTTGCCATTTATCAGGAAGCATGAGACAGCTCATTTGATTATGACCTTATGAAGAGTGCCTGATTCGCAGGAAAGAGAGGTAGCATTCCTCCGCCAACCAGTGCAGCACACCATACCATGGGGCTATAATCACTGGATACGACCGCCGCATCCAGAAATATGCCTTGTCAGACCAAACTTCTGATTGCTAGCTTCGAGAAAAAAAGAAAGCGCGAATGGCGCCGTCCTTATTTGCCGACTCGGAAGATCAAAATTCGTGACTTATTCTCATGACTAATCTTACTAGCACTTTCTGCAACCTCCAAGGCTGCTTCGCGGCCGCGGTTGAGAGAAATACCCAATTTAGGCCGTCGGTGCGCCACACAACTGCGCGCAGCGCGCGGCCCGGGTTACCGCTTCTTAAGCTCGGGTTCTACCCTGACTTTTGACACGATCGGGTCGTGTTCGCTTTACTCAAGATTTGATCGGCATTAAATCTAACGCTATCAACGCGTGCTAGAAACAAACGGGGCAAGAAGGTCGATTCTAGGACGCCACGAACGCCACACGCCACACACCAACTTCTTTCATTGATTGCTTCCGAGTATGAGATTCAGGGAACCAGCGCACCAGTTATAGGAATGTAGAAAAATCCGACATACAGAGTATATATCGAAGTCCGCCTCCCTCAGGCGGTCTTAGGCTTATTCCTCCTTTTGACCCCCGTGGGCCGAGTCGCCCGTCTTCTCGTCAATCACGATTGGAAATGCAGAGTTTTCACATATTTCAATCGAAATTTCCTAGACAAAATTGCTTCAGCACTGGGTTTCGCCGTTCCTATCAACATGGAGATCCCAACGAAAGCAAGGGAGGCCTTCAATGGAATGTTGCAGCCCTCAGCTCTCCCTTTTCTCCGATTGCATAGGAGACCCCACTCTCAGTGGTATTGGCTGATCCGGCAGCGCCAACAACCTTCGCCACACCATATAGACATTATTGTTGACCATTAAATAAAAGGTTTAAATTGCCAGACGTTGTCGGTTAGTAATAGCTTCTGTTATCCAAAAAAATGCAGAGCTTGGGCATCATACTCAAGAATTGCATCCGAGTCCAACGTTAACGAGGGCTTCTGCGTTGGTCTGTCAACGCTGCCCACGAGGGAAGGATCGGTCCCGGTTTCCATGAAAGCCGCCAGCCGAGAGGTTCTACCAACCACTAAGGATGACGCAAGCAATTGCCGATCGTCTGACAGAGACTTGAACTGAAACGCTCAAACTCCGCCGTCCCCGAGGCACGAAACCATAGGTGCGTCAGTATAAAAGCCTCTCGCGAGCGATAGTCTCCTTCAACCTGAATACAAACATGCCTGCTGTCTTATCTAGCTCTACCACCACTCCTCGCGTCCTCGTTACTGGCGCCAATGGATACATCGGCATGTGGGTGATCCGCACCCTTCTGGAAGACGGCTACGCTGTGCGTGGAGCTGTTAGGTCCTATGCAAAGGGGAAGAAGTTGCGAGAATACTTTGGAAGTTACGGGGACCGCTTCGAATGGGTAGTCGTTGAGGATATCGCCAAGGCGAGCCGTCGAATCCAGTTGCCTTTTACTTCAAATAACGTCTAATCTCTTCAATAGGAAGGTGCATTCGACGAGGCCGTGAAGAACGTCGTCGCCATTGAGCACACGGCATCTCCTCTAAGTGCCACGACGGACGACCCCAATGGTATTTGTCCTCAGGCTTTGGTCCTATAATTCCATGGAACTTATAATGCGGATCGAATAATATCGTCTTTGCAGAATTAATCAACCCAGCAGTTAATGGGACCCTAGGCGTTCTAAAGAGCACTCTGAAGTTCGGGTGCGTGAATTTATTTCCATCGACTTGCATGGCTTAACCTTGCCCTTTTTGAAGGACCAACGTAAAGCGCGTTGTTATTACTTCCTCCTGCGCTGCAATTGCTCGCGACATCGCCCATTCGCCTGACAAGCCAACGCATATCTTCACGGAAAGGGACTGGGCCGATCAATCTGTCGACATTGTGAGGAAGGACGGAAGGAAAGCTCCGTTTATGGCGAAATATCGGGCATCAAAGTGTCTCGCTGAGAAAGGTGTGATTTTTCCCTTTGAATAGTTTGTTCTTTGAGCTGAGGTCATAGAAAGCTGCCTGGAAATTCGTCGAGGATCACAAGGCGGAGATCGCGTGGGATTTGGTAACTCTCCAGCCTCCATTTGTGCGCTTCCCTCCTCACAATTCTTATATCCATTTCTGATCCCCTCTAATTAGGTGCTCGGGGTACGTGCTACTTGTAACCCTCTCGCATTTCGCGAAACATGTGCTAAAAAATTGCGAACGCTTTCAAGCCCCCACTCCAGGAAGTGACAAGCCCAGCCAGCCTGAATACGTCGCTTGCCATGCTATATGACTCTCTCTTCCGGGAAAAGAGTGACGAAGTACTCAAGGCCAATTACAGCTACGCCCACGTCAGGGACGTCGCTTTAGCGCATGTAAAGGCACTTCAAGTCGCTGAAGCGGCTGGCGAGAGGTTTATAACTTCGGCCGGTAACTAATGAGCATTTTTTTTGCGCAAGCTGGTTCACTCACTTTGGCTACTCTCTAGGTGGTACTACCTGGCAAGAAACCCGTATGGTTCCCTTCCGTCCTTCCACCTTTTCAATCCCTTAATGCTGTCATAGGTCACGTGGTCCACACGATTAATCCGAGCTTGTACACCTCCGGAGTTCTTCCACGCGGTAATTCGACTCTTGAGTTCAAGCTTGTGTCGTTATATGATGGATCTAAGAGTCGCAAAATTCTCGGATTGGAATATGCGACCCTCGAAGATATTTTGACAGATGTGTTAAGCGACTTTGAGGCGAGAGGCTGGACGAAATGCAAAGATTAATGTGTTGACTTTAAATCAGATGAGATTTAGGGACTACATCAGCGATTCGTCTTTTCAAAAAAAAAATTACTTCTGTGCTACTTCTGTACGAACTGCGAAACCGTGCCAAGCGCCTGTCGTCGGGCCGGTTATCCGTTGCTTGGTCCCAGAGCCGCCGCCAATCAAAAGTGGGTTTCAAGTCTTGGCAATATTCGACGCTGACGCCAATGTATCCGGCGCATAATTTTGATACGGGAGCCCAACCTCCCACATTTGGCCCACATTTCAATCCGACACAACAACAACCCTATCTTCCTCTCCAAGACCCTCTGATACAAGGCGCAGATCCAACATCACCGGAGGTCTTCAGACAAAGCATTGCAAACGTGCAGGAGCAGGTCATTCAGCTACAATCGTGTGCGAGGAGGGTGCTTTCTGGAATGTACGTGCTTTGATATGATATGAAGATCATTGTTCACCTCATCATGCAGCCAGAATGCATACCAGGCTGGGAATTGTCCAGCCCATACGAAAGGTGCGATAGGTCTTATTTTCACCATCGAACTTCGTTTACGCCTTTACAGCCGATATAAGCACTCTGAAGCAGATCCTCGAGCTGACAATCGATATCATGCGTTCATCGGGTGTCGGCGCATTGCCAGTCCTCCCAGGACCCACCTCGCCAGGAGGGATACCACCGGTGCCAACCGAACAACAACTCACGGAAAGGACGCAGCAAAGTCTGAAGAGATTTTTTGACCAGGTTCTGCGGCATCAGGAGAGCGCTGCGACAGCTGCCAACCTCTTGTCAGCAGAGAACATAGGGAAGGTCGGGAAGTGACCCAGGTGAGGAGATTCGATAGGCACGTCGTGTAAAGATTTGTTCATTAAACAATACTGCTGACATTAATCTAAGTGGTCTTATATTCCTCTATCATTACGACTTGAACTTGGCCCAATCTATCCGCTCTCAGGGACACCTCCAATCTGCGGAGTCAGCACCGCGTACGCAAGTTTCCACCCATCTCCGTACGCCGCCTTCATCGTCACCAAGTCGTCGCTTGAGTGGTGACTCCGGATGTGGTTCTCCAGAAGGTTTATTCTCGCGTACGACTGTACAGTCCCCCCAATTGTCCTGTTGACGCCCTTACGAATCTGGCGCTCCGTGCACTCCTTGTACGGACAGCGCCAGTGCATCGCGTGCTTCTCTGTGACATGGCGGTGGTAACTCCCCACCGTCATTTCGCTGGTGCACCTCCCCCAAGCACACTTGGAGTTCCCGTTCTGGCCATGCTTCGCGTTCGTTACGCGATGATGGCGTTCAAGGTGCTGCACGAAGGCAGCGGGGTCCTCAAAGACTTCTCCGCACTCGACGCTCTGGTTGATAGTAGGGTCCAGCGCCGTACCAGTCGCGTCGAAGAGCCCTCTCGTCTTCGAGTCCCTTGCCAGGCGGCAAAGGATGTTCCAAGTGTGGTTCTCCGCGAATTCCTCTGGCGAAAACCAGGCCCGTTCTGTGGATACTCCCGTATCCTCCTCTACGCCGGAGGGCTCAGCAACCTCCATGGTAGAGGTTCTTTGGACGTCTGGAGACGAGCTCGATGAAGATGAGCGACCATCAGTGGTGATAGAGACAGGCCGGCGGAGGCTTTCCAGAGGCCGAGATGAAGGACCAGCCTCGCTGAAATCACCCTCGGAGGGATCAGCGGAGATGTTGGGTGTAGGCGCCGGGGTAGGACGAGGCGTAAAGATCGGCAAATGGGACGCATGATGCCCGTCATCGAGTACTGGGCTTGGAGAAGGCTCAATTTCGGGCCAAGATGCGACCCGAGAAGACGAAGCCGACAACTGTCCACATCCAGGGGAGTGGACGACCGAGTGAGCCGTCCCAGATGTAGCTGAAGGGTTCTGAAGACTGTGCTGGGGTGCCGGTTGAATGAAAGGAATCCATGATGGGTGGGGGTCCTGTTGGATGTCCAGGCAAGGCGTTGCACAGAGCCGAGCTGTCGAGCTGTCGCCGTTTGAAGTTGCATAGTTGGGATAACCACCTAAGAGGGGAAGGGAGGAGCTGCCTGCGTAAACTGTCGATGGCCCTGTGTGTGCGCCTATAGTCGGTCCGATGGATTGGAGTCCTTGCGGGTGGAAGGCTCGTGACGCCGAGCACTCGAACCCTCGCTGACCGCCTACCCACAAGGCCGTTGGGCTTCGGCGAAGAAGACGTCCGGTGCGACTGGCCATAGAGTATGGATTGAAATGGTAGCTACGGGAGGTCGTCCCGTGTTGTCGTGAGACGAGGTTAATCTCCCGACTCGCCTGATGAGGAAGAGGAACGACAGTCGGATGGAGGCTGTTCATAGCTGCATTGTCGGCGAGCCTATTCAGCAACCAGCGTCAGGACCAGCTACATGATCGAATGAGAAGTATGAACGCACCATTGAGCGACTTCGGGTGTATAGAACTCGTTGTACTCGCTGTTGGCGGCTTGATTAGAGCTTGTAGTCGCGGGGAGGAGACACACGTACTGGTTCATGGCGTTTCAATGTGGTAAGCGGAAGTCGGGGAAATAATACGATACCCAACCCAAGCGGCCATCACTGGACTTTATACCAGCGACGGCCCCCCGCTTTTGGCATTCCGACTACCAAATGAGGCAGTTGAGCGCACTGCGCACGCGCGTCGGTGTCTAAGCTTACGACGCCTCCCCCTAACGAAACAAAGGAAACCAAGCGAACTGTAAATTATGTCAATGTGGCTTTCCGGTACTTGAGCCAATGCGGTGCGTACCTTGCACGAGCGCGATTGGTAGGATAAGCGCACCGCGATACCTCCGGTTTCTTGTTCGGCTCCCGTGGTGCCACTGGGCAAGGATCCGTTGAGTGAAGAGTCGGTGAGGACGCAGCGGCTTATACCGCGAAATTGAGGACTTCCTTTTGGAGTCATCGGAACGTCGGTAGAGAAGCTGGTCTGCATATTGAGTGCCCAGTGGATGCCTGCCAACAAATCAGAACGCGAGCCACCCTCATAATAATACCCACAGCTGACTAGATGTATACATCGTAAAGGACGAGAAGGCGAGGAGGCGACTGGGAGTTATGAAGAAATAACACGACGCAAGGCCTAGGGACTATATGCACATTCCCTAGAACAAAGGTGTTTGTCATCATCAAAGGCGGCTGAAGGGTTGTACCCATGACCACTCCTGGCTATGTACGAAGGGCGTGATAAAAGACTTCTTTGTATCGAAAAATCGTCTCTCAGGCCCATTCCGTGGGCCGTTCTCGGCTGTCAAGTGCTTAATATGATTTCGTGATAGCCGGCGGCGTCCTGCGTCAAACTAGGAAAACGTGGCGCATGAAAATCGTTGAGATTGCTTCCGTTCGCGTCGGTATCAAGATAATGGATTGTTGACGTAACAATAGTCTGATCTATACAAGGACTATATGCACAAAAAGGAGGATAGAATGCAAGGTAATACAATGATTATCAATTAGGTATGAATGTGCAGCCTTGCAAACGTTGCCTCATCCTCGAAGCTCTCCAAAAAAGTTCTTTCTTCCTTGGAGTGAACTTTGCCCATGTGAACCTGGAAAGTATCATATCGGTTTAGAATAGACCTGCACTCGGTGCGAGGGCACTTCCAATGGACACCGTGCTGGATCAAGTGTCGATGATAGTCTGCTTCATCAAAGCTTTTATAAGTGTAGCGGCAGCCGTTCCAAGTGCAGTGAAACCTTGGGCTTCCTGGACCCCTCCGACGCTTCTCCCCGGTGTGGTCGGCTGCTATGTGTCTGAGAAAATCGCTGGCAGTGTTAAGTACCGCCCCACATTGCTGAGGCTGAGGTGTTTTTGCGGACGGCCCGACTACTTGTCCATGTCCAGCGTTTCCCGCCCCCGCAGTCAGGCGGCAGGTAACCGTAACCCCACTAGACCGAGATTTGATGACTGCCAGAGGTACCCAGGTGTCAGGATACATTGTCGTGGTCGAATTGTTGCCACCACGCTTCTTGCTCCTTCGCCCCTTTCTCCTAGGAGGCCCAAAGGGTATTGCAGGTACTGTGGTCTCTTCCGAATTGCCTGTAAGCGGACTCGAAGACGACGAAGCATTGCTACTGGCGTATCCAGGTATGAGAGCCGTGTAATAGAGGTCGTTCGCGGTGGTCGCTGAAGGTTGTTCGTAAGCTTCTGCATTCAAATCGCAGGAGGCATAGTCGCGGGAGGCATAGTCGCGGGAGGCGTAGTGACGAGCGGCTTTTCCGTGGCGCTGAAACGGAGACGAAACGTCGTCATGAGTGCTGGAACCTTGAGGGAATACGAACGTTTGCATAACCTCGCAGGTGGATCCAGGCTCTTGTCCAGAAACATGCCAATCCGCGAGCTCCAGAACGTGTACCGGAGAGCTGATGGACGTGTTGACTAAGTTAGCGGTGGCATGGTATGAGTTTGTGTCGATCAGCGGAAAAGAACCGCACAGAATGGGCTGCTGTATATGAGAAAGTACCGACGCCGTGGAGGTCAGGGAACCTGTTAATGGGTGCGTGTGGACCACCCCATACGTCGGGATGATGTGGTGGAACCAAATGCCACTGCTGTGAATGAGGCACGAACGGGTATCCAGAGAACTCTTTCGAGTAGGAGTGCGTCGATACAAGGGGGTTTGGAGGCTTTTGCTCTGTAGGAACAGTTGTGGAGAATGGTCCAAGGTGATAGAACGCTGACGAAGTGTTGAGAGGTTCGAGAAAGCCTGGAGCATCTTGAGTAGGTCGAATCAAGCGCTGAAATTCATCGAAGATCTCAACCATGGCTTTTGTATTGTTTGTGTGTTGGAGGTTCTGTTGGTGTTTGACCACGGAAATTGTGGCACCGAAGATATCCAGCAGGTCACCAGGGGATGTTCCCAGGTGAGACGACCTAAGTTGAAATGGGTCCAGCGTTTAGCCCGAGGGCGTTTACGTATAAGAGGATCATGAGTGGCTTACAAGCTATGGAGTGACGCGAAGAACTCCATGAAGATGAAGGAGGGTTACGCCAGAGTAGAAGACGCGTCAAAGACGGGAGTAAGAGCGAGACGGGCTTGGTCTTCGTTTTCCACAGCGCGCGAACGTGAAGACGGTGCGATTAGATCCCACTAGCCGGATTCCCCATATAGGCACAAATAATGAGAGGCTTGGCATGCGCATTGTTCTGCGCGTCGGACCTGCCTCGTGCCGAGGGATTTGACAAAGGAGGGCAACGCGCGAGCGGACGACCCTGACCAGAATGAGGGCAGAGAACTTGAGCATCTCTTCACGGGCCAGCGGGGGCGACTGTGCTTACGCCGTGTGAATACGATCGGCTGGTGTTCGATAGAGAAGCTGAACTGCATCTGCGTCGTGAACGTGAATAAATAACTGACTTCACAGTCTATAATACTTACTTGTATTGCGCATTTCGACTAAGTGAAGATCGAGTGGTCATGAATCAAAAGGGTCACCGCATGATGGACGAGAGATGACGAGAGGAACAGATAGCGAAAACGGAGTCTCTTCGAATATATATCTTATCCTAGAGACAAAGGGCGTTGTCATTTGGAAGGAACTATCGCGATTCATACCTTTATTCGTAACGATAAAGGTTCAAGGCCTCATGGCTGTGCCGCACGTCCTCGCGTTCGTCGCTCCCAACTTGGAAAGTGCGCCTCATCGCGGCGATTCCCGTCGGCTTCTGATGCCAAGCATCCTCCTTCACCGGCGGTGACACACGGGCTGTATCAAGGATTCGGACGTCTCCTCTCATATTCCTGACAGGATTACAACACATTCTCGATCGACGGATCGACGGATCGATGCCGCAAATGACCATCAAATCAAGTTATTTCCGACACGAGTGGCAATCGATATCTGAACCTCTTGGAGGAGGCCCGAGCTAGACGATCCCATAATTTGCCTCAACCAAGGCAAGTTTAGCTCCATGGGGTCGACGTTGGTTAGAGTTCGTGTTTCACTAGTGCCCTACGCCACGTTGTAGGAGAGATAAGAACTCGGATCTCTGACGTCCTCTTCGTCTGGCTTACGCCATCATGTTCAGGCCGCGCATAATCGTCGACTGTCCGCCTTCGGGGCTCCACTCGAAGAGTGATTTGAAATTTTTTGAAGGCATCAAGGCACACCGCCACGAGCATCCACGCGATCGCTGAGAGATGCTATTCAAGAACTTTATTGATATCTCAGGCTCATTTATTTGGAATGCTGTGCCGGCGGTGTTAAAACTGGGGAAATGTGGGGCAAGACAATCGTATCGCATCCCCTTCTGTAGAATGCAAGAAATAAACCCCTCGACATAGCGCTAGAGTCGATATGGAAATACGTACACGAAGTAATCATCAAGATAAAGAGTCACAAAGTATATCAGCACCAATTTCACTGCCAACATGTTCCAGGTAGTTATTCGAATCCCGGTACTCAAGAAAATTTGAGGACAAAGTGTAACATTGGAATTGAGACCACAACAGAAGAAATACATACAGAAAATAAGGATATAGTATAAATGATAGAGTATTATCATCTCTAATATTTAGATTATGTGCCGGTGTACAATCTCGCAAAGACCATCCGATTCTTGATTCTCTTCAGCGCATCTTTTTCCTCCGCTGAATGAACTTTCTTCAGATGCTCGAGCAGGCAGTCGCGTCTTCCGATTGCGAAGTCACAATTGAGATGAGGGCAGTGCCACCGAAGGCCATGTTGTTCTAGATGGCGATGATATCCACCCTCGTCGAAAACCTGGTGAGTAGTACGGCATCCGTTCCAGGTGCAGCGAAAGCGTGCACTGTTACCACCCTTTCGACGCTTCTTTCCAATATGCGCTTCCATATGGGCGATGAATGCTTCGACGGTGTTGATAAGTGCCCCACATTCGTGAATTTGAGCTGCAAACATCGACGGTCCGGGTGCTAGAGCCTGAGTCGGCAAATTCGTCAGAAGACGGCAAGTGACGATTACAGGGCTCGAAGAGGCCAAAGATGCTGCCAAAGACACCCAGGTAGGAGGGTACACGAGCTGAACTGTGCCCGCCTGTATATGATGACCGCTCTTATGTGACTTGTTCATACTTCGCTCTTGACTATTCGGTAGAATGAGTGGCAGGGCCTGTTCTGTCTCCCCCGAATCTCGCGCCAAAGAAGTCGTGGAAGACGAAGGTTGGCTACTTGTAGAATAAGGCGAACAAACCTCGTAAGATTCGCCGGAAGAAGTGGAATAGTGAAGATCGATTCCGTTCGGGACGAAGCGAGGTGGTAAGAGTCCTTCGTCGTTCACATCCCAACTTATCGCAGTGTGGTCGTTCCACCCAGGGCCAGGAAGGTGATCCTTGAGTATGGTTGGTGTATCCCAACTTCCATCGTGTACAGGACCCACAGGCAGTTGAACGAGTCCAGCACTATGGTCCGAAATCGTGTCTTCCCACTGTAATCCGAGTAAAAAGTCATTGGAAGGATGGTGCCCAACGGGCGTCTTGAATTCGCCAGTGGCACGGCGGAGCGTCGCCTCAAACGGGGTCAGAATCTGGTCAGCCTGTGCATGAGGAGAGGTGGTAGAACCACGCGGATGTCGGTGATTTATACTAGTGAGAGGGTAGTCGTTGAAGGCCGCGACGGATGGATGAAGCCATAACTGGGATGGCGACTCGGAGGCAAAGGTCGGGCTTGATAATGTGCTCGAAGGAGTCGATGAATCTGGCAGGAGATATTCATCGACATGGAATGAGGTGGACGACGGATAGATGTTGATGGAGGTGGAGGAGGAGCGATCCAAGGGGGAATCGAGGCGGTGGCAAGCACGCGTCGAGATCGAGGTCTCATCTCTGGACCTCTTGCGACGGAACGCCATGGCGTCGAGCTCGAGACCGTGTTGAACCTCTGGCTGCTGGGCGCTGACGACGGAGATGGTCTCCTGGAAGATATCCAAGACGCCTTGGGGAGACGTATTGAGGTTGGAGGACCTACATGGGATCATTAGCTTAGTGTCAGACTGATCCCCTTGTGTCTCGAAGAACGGAAGAACTTACAAGCTATAGAGGGAGGCAACGAAATTCATCGTGACAGTCAAGGAGCGGCGAAGGGAGAAGCGCGTCGAGCGTGGCCGTAGTCGAGAGAGGATGTATCAACGCGCACATACGAGGGAAGCGCGACTCTATATTCCCCATATGGAGACAGATCACGAGAGGCTTGGCATGCTCATTGTTCTGGGCGTTGAACCTGCCTCGTGACGGGAGACTTGACAAAGGAAGGCAATATGCGAGAGTGCCACCCTGACCAGACCTCTCCCAGAGCAATTTGAGCGCATCTTCAGGGGCCAGCTCTCGGGTGGCTTTCTGCGTGTCGCGTGAACACGTTCGGGATCGGAGATCCGTGCTGGAGAGAAACTGGACTGCATCTGCTTCGCGAACGTAAGTGTGCGTCACTAGCAGAGCGACGTGACTCTGACCGTAGTGTAAGTTAAGGATGTTCTGCTTCAGCGGACTCGCCATGACCAAAATTTCAGCTCAGTAACGAAGTGGATAAACAGCCACTAGTCAGAGCGCATAGTAACTTCACTTTATATTATCTTATAGAGACAAAGGGATATGTACTTAGAAAGGAGCAGCTCTTTCATGCCTTTATTTCTCGTTATCGCGTTTGTCTTGCATAGATATCTATAGTGCCGAAAATGTAATTAAGGACACCGTCGGCGTCTAGTGGCTGTGTCAATGGTTTAGCGCTGAGCGCTGCGTTGATGCGTTACACCTGATTAGGTAGGTGCGCCGCTCGTCGGGTCCAGACCTATGTAGATCTTCACCATCACCGCGTAGCACACGAGTTAGGTCATCCCGCGGGCAGTTTCAACTTTGGGGAATTTTTTTTCTCAAGTCATAGCAAATAATTGCCAACAAACTTCGCGATGGACAGATTGTTACCCGAAAAACCCACCAGTAAAGCTTGAATAAAGTTACCCCCATCCAACGAGTGGTAAGAAATATTTAGATTTATTCCTAGGAGAACGTGAAATCTTTTAGTGATGGTGTTTTTAACTCCGGGATTATTAGATCTAAAGCAAGGGACACATTACTTTCACAACAAGGAAGGCCTTTTCACCTCTTCTTTCATTAGCTTTCCATTTTACTCCGGGTCAACATACAAGAGAAAATAAGACATTCAATGCTCCTACTCTCACGTGGCTCTTTCCAGATCTTCAGCTCCTTTGATGCCCGGGCTGTTCCCTGTTGTCTCCCTCGCCCCAACTCAGCCTCCATGTGCTCTCGAAAGGAGTCCGCTATTATAGCCCACTTGTTATAAAGTATGTAAATTTCACCTTCCGCTTCGTCACATACCGGTGAACAACACCAATAAGGCTATCTATGAGTCAAGGCGCGCTAATAGCCTTCCAAAAATCCAACTCTTCTCCCTTCGTTCAACTTCTCAACCGTACAGTGGTATCTCTTTACGCCGTTGGAAACGACAGTGCTTGCTAGGATTTTTTTTTCTTTGACTACACGCCTGGCATCTGGAGGCGGAGCCGACGACGTTCGTCGTGAGGAAAAATAAGCGAATAAATTGACGTTGGTGAGTAGGCCCTGGTGCAGACGACACTCTGACCGACATCACAGATTGATGCTGCGCTACAATATGAACCGCGCCGTTATCGTTTTCCCCTCTCAATACTCCTTTTGGTCGAGCTTTAGCGCCTGATTTACTCTCTTGGACACCCCCACATTGCTCATCGTTGTTGAAAGAGCCACAACCAGCGCCAATGTTAGCTAGACTCGAGGCAAGGACGCAGCTCTGTTAGTCTCCTTCAGACGTCGGCGTCACCAGCTCTCATGGACACAGGCGCTATCACCGCATTCGCGCACCCACCCTCCCGACTAGACTCTAGAGGAACTACCAGACGAGTTGCAAGATGAGAGCACGTCGTGCTTCGCCATCCTATTCCTCGCTCTTGTTGATACCTCCAGAAGCGGGTCCCATTGCTCCTTGTATTGGGCTTGATCATATCGATTCAGGCTTTATTTAGGCCGTCAGGCGGACGATCTGGGCCCGACGATGACCTCCGAGGGACTGCCGTTCGAGGGTTCAGTTGGGAAGCATAAGAAGAGGAAACAAGGAATTATTGGAGTCGGAGGAGTGAGAGGCGTTGTCATCATGGACCTTTCGCGAGGTATATTTCCGCTTCATACGCATATGCAGCGATCTTGTATAAGTGGTTTGCTGAACCAGAATTCCGTCAAATTTGAGGATAGGAGATAAGGTATATTGTTTATTGCGATACTAAGACAACGCGTGAACTATAACCACGAGGTTATGCAGGTGGTCGTGCCTGTCAAATTGTGAGCATAAGCATTAAATATGTTCTCGGTAGCTCAGGTAATAGGTCCTACCGCCTTCGTATGGAGGGCTTCCCGGGTACTTCAGTGGGTGTAAGGTCGGGTATAGTATAGAGGAATATTTAAGATACTCACAACGGTTGTCCCAGCCGGAGGCGGTGCTGCTGTCGTATAGCTGTAGGTTGGAAATACGACTGTACTTGTGGTCTGTACGACGGGCGGGATAGTCGCGGCGTTCTGTAATTAATAGGGCACAAGTATCAAGAAATTAGACTGAGAAGAGAGGGATAAAACTTACAGTCGACGCCAACAAGAAGAGGAGAGCAACGAGGAATTTGAAGTTGGCAGACATTGGAATTCGAATGTTCGTCCGTTCTACCAGCTTCAGGGCTTATATATAGCTTCTGGATCACATTCGGAGGAAGCCTCTCCCGTTAATTGGATCATCCACTTCTTGGCGTGAGTGCACAGTGGGGCTGGATAACGGAGATCAATGATAGACCTCTGTCAAACAGGGTGGACCTCGGAATGAGCTGTCGAGGGCCTGTGCCACGGGGTGAAGGAGGGATTTTCAAACTGAAGAGGTGGAAGGACTAGAATATAGCCTCACAGGAACCAAGAGGTGTCGGTGATAGAAATCGAACTGCTGACCCCGAGTCGGATAGGCACTTCCGTCAGAACTGGGACCTTTGGGACAGAACCATGGGACACATAAGAGAACGTCTTCGAGACTGTCCGACAAGCATCAACAGAGAAAGCCTGCTAGCTTTCAGGACAACCAGGAAGACTGCTGTTTGAGAGTTCAGAAATGGGACTCAACCTAGTCGGCCTCAGAAGGCTAGAGCATTTTACGGAAACGAGAGATAACGCGCCCCGGAGTGGATGACTAGAGTAGGTGTTAATACCTTCTTATCGCTTTGGAGGCATCTTCAGGCAGGTTAGAAAGGAGAGCCTGTGGGAACTCTATGTTAAGTTCCCTCCGAGTCCGTGGGAATAATTTCGATGATTGCCGCTCGGCAGAAAGCCACCACATCCATCGTCGACGACTCTTCCGTCCTCCCTTCTGGGTTTTCCTTCCCTGACCACATTCTGCCAACACTCCGCGAGTTCAAAGTCCTCTGTAATATATTCCTCTATTGTACTCACATCCTGCGGCTGGTATGAGGTCAGAAATTGCCAGTGAATCCGACTTGTTCATCCGTATGCTAACTATAGTCCATAGGGCAAATGCGAAAGGCATCTTACAAGACGGCAGGGCTCCCTCCTTGACCGTTCTCCTTCATAGAATCCTCGTGAATGTACCGAATACTCCGATATGGGTTGCTCAGGAGCATCCTTCACCTCTCTAGGCACCTGGGCAGATGCAACAACCACCAAGTTGTTTGTAAACTTTCCATTCTCCTGCCGTCAAATCGCGCATTCGAACCTCAAGATAGTTGAAGAATTGTCGACTGGCTCAAAAGACGCGTGATGTCACCTCCCTCGATCGATCGACCTTACGAAAGCTACAAAAAACGACGCCAGCAAACTTTCACGTTCTTTTTATCCTTTTCCTTCAACCATCACCCATCCACGCCGTTCATATCGCTCACAGCCATGGGAAAATCTGCTACGAAAATGCCAGAGGTCGATATCACCAAGCTTTCGCCACGCCAGATACCCTCCGTCTCGTACACCATCCAGAACATGTGGATATCCATCTCGGCGATGACCTTCGCCATGGCATCTTTCTTTTTCACGCTCTGCGTAGTGTTACCGTTGTCCATGACTCGGTTCTTCATCCCGATCGACAAGCTTTCTATGCCTGAGACCGAGACAAAGAAAGCCGTCCTCATCATTGGCGCTTCGCGCGGGATCGGATTCAACATCCTCAAGCAATACATCGACGAGCCGGACACTGCCATCGTCGCTACTTCACGTTCAATTGGTGAATACGACTTTTTTGCGACATTTTACGTGCATAAATGCGCATATATTCACTTTTGATTTCGTCTTGTTGACATTTTCTTGCAGAAACTGTTAGGAGCATGGCCATCGAGTTAGGCGACACTGTTGCTGATCTTCGGTGCGCCGAACTTGACCTTTCTGGGACGCGAAAGCAAGTTTCCGAAGCTATCAAGTCCTTGGACAGGCAGTATGGTCCATTTAGCCACGTGTACGAAGTTAGTGGTATTTCGAATCACGTCAAGGATCATGGCGTTTGGGGCTTGGTACGTTGTCTTTTGAAGAAAACATTATTGAGGTGTTGACTACTTGCTGTAGGACATTACTGGGGAAATGATCAGCGTCAACGTCGCCGGCACCGTAGCTTCCGTCCTATCGATGTATGACCTCATGAAAGGTCGCGGGTACGGCAAAATTGTGCGTAGCTCCAATTAATTCTTGTTCACATTCTCAATATAATCCCTTAGTGCGTCGTAGGCTCGATTGCCGGCCTGTACAGCCCAGCGAACATGATATCCTATGCATCGACAAAGGCATTTGTCAATAATTTCTGTACTTCTCTCCGTATCTTGGCTGCTCCGACCGGCGTGGATGTCATTACTGTTCAACCAGGGTTCATCGACACTCGCATGACGAAGCATATGCGCAACCAAGGCAGCACCGTTCCAGGAACAGAGTTTGGCGAACCCGAAGGTTTGGCCGAACAGATGAAGGCAGCGATGGAAGATGGCGGAAGGGGAATTGTCAATTGGCCTGTTCGGCAGGGCGTCGTTGCCTATGGGCTACAAGGTTCGCTTGTCTTCAAGCATGGATTCAGAGTGTGGGTGACAACATTGACGCATTGTGATGCAGCGATGAATCCCTCATCTTGAGCGTCGGCCGGGTGTTGATGCTGATCCATGCAACGACATTGACCCGCCCCTTCCCCGCTGGCCTCGTGTTTTAAAGGTCGATCAAGCCCGCGAACAGTCACAGGGATGCTCGACAGTCCATCGGCGTGAAAAATATACGCCGTCAGTTATTGAGTGAGATACTTATCTCTCTAGCTTCTCATTCGCGGCCATGCTAAACCACAACCCAGAACCCCAAGCACGCTTGGCGAACTCAGAAAGACAGATGTTGCTTCGCCTGACCCACAACAAACGCCGCCAGATCTTCCGAAATGTGCCCATCTATTCTGGTAAGAATTTACCTCGGCCTTTTCTAAGGCACGGTTTAGTGGTTTTGACGTCGGCGCTTCTGATTCGGTAAGTGATCACCGTCCTTTATATTCGCGGGTTGTGTTGTCCCGTTCATTGAAATGTCCCTTGCTGACGTTTCACGGAAACCAATGTTCTCTTACAAAGCTTTCTTAGTCGTTGTTGCAGTGCTTGTCGGGCGGGCCGCTTCTCAGGTAAGCAGTTAGCTCTTAGGACGCATTCTAACCGATTAGACTTTCTACTCTAGGTCAAGATCCCTCCTATAACGCTGGGCCCACCCGTACCGACAGCCTCTCAACCGACGACGCCGGTGACGATTACTTCCAGCTCGCCACCGCCTGCGACGCCTACGTCTTCGCCGCCAGAGAGCACCACGTACCCTGGGGTCAGCTGCTGGCTGACGACTGTCACTTTTGCTCCTCCGCCAGCCGAGACCGGTACTGTGCCTGTTGTAAACTTTATTCCCTCCTCTCCGCTGTTCCGAGACGATTTGACTGAATATGATCCTACAGTGGGGCCAATGCGGCGGCAAGGGTTTCTCCGGTCCGTCCATCTGTGCGTCTGGGCTGACGTGCGAGTATATCAACGACGTACGTTTGGTTCAACGCTTGTTCAGGTTAAGCAGCTGAGTCCATGACACGATAGTGGTACTCCCAGTGTCAGCCGGCGAAAACTGCGAGGACGCTGACTGTCTGTACATGAGGCAGTGACATGGATTGTAGTGTCGTTGAGAATGGTTAGTCATGAATGAGGGATGCGAGGAATACCGAATCATTCAATAGAGTAATTTGATTAAGCGTTGTTTTACACTATCCCAACGAAAATCTTCAACTCCGTGACTATCCGCGAGGTGTCATTCGATTTTCCGAGTTGCATCCAGACGAAGCGCTATTTGAACTCGTAGATGCCTTCTCTTTGACGAAGGTGTAAGGACAGAAGATGGACTAAATCAACTCGTGGACTACGACCAATAGGTGGGCATCGGAAACGAGAGGCAGCCTTCTGCTGTTCCTTGTCCTCCAGGCGCTTGCTACTGAACGTCCTCTGCCTTGTCCGTTTTATGGTTTTGTACTGTACGTTGCGTTCTGATTTGCGTTCTACTATAAAGAGGGCAAACGCTATCCCACCCCAAAAAACGCCAGGCGCCTCGACTGTGGTTCACCCACAGTTCTTAACCCTACATCCACCACGGACGCGTTTTCTGCCCATGAACTGCTGAACGACGACGTATACGACTCCGCGGCCTCTCCAACCAGCGACATTTCACAGTGGTGGTAGTGTGGAGTGTGGAGATACTTTCGTCCTGCCGCCTGCCGATGTAGCACGAAGCCTCAGTGTACGAAAATTAACGAGGTGAGCCCTCTCGCGGATTCCTGGACATATGGACATGCGTCAGCGTCAATTCCCCCCACTGTCAACGAACGAATTCGTCCGTCATCAGCGCGGATGCCTGTCGTATGTCATCGGCCACTAAGAGCCGCCTTCGCCAAGATAGTCTTCAGCAACAAGATGCACATGTTTACTTGTATACTACGTCAGAGATTATCCTGAACCTGAGGGGTCTGAAAGCACCGGATTTCGTGTCAAATTCCCCTTTGCTGATCAATGTGGCGCATTATCCAAAAATGGCCTTAACGCGAGACTCCATTCGCTTATTGAAGCCCCTTTTCACTTCACAGGTTTCACCACTTAGAACAAGTGTGTCAGGACTAAGTACTTATCAGCAGCTGAGCCGAAACTCGTATCCTGTCAGATGACTGTCACCGACCGACGAAGACAAGTACCGAAGAGACTCCGATTCGGGTTCCTGAGATCCTTCAAGTATAAGAGCTACTTCGCCAACACTGGGGATGCAGCATCGTGATGATCTCTCCTTTCCGTCCTCTTTCTCTTTTGGCGCTGGTTGCGCTTTATGCTTCCTCGTCGGTATGTTCACGACAACTCACTCATTCTGTTTGCCGTTGACAGCATGAACACAGGCAGCCTCTGTGGCGACGACTATTCTACCTCTGACCATAACCACTGCATATAGTGTGCCAACTCCAGCGATTCCGCTGCCAGCAGGAACGGGGACTGATACAATCAATCCAACGGGTAGCTGCTGGACAATAACTACAGCGTTGCCCACAACAAGTGCGTTAACATTAGCCCTCAAGTATAGGCAGTCGACGAATTGACTATCACAGTTACCCAAACATTTACTGTATGCTCCTGAGCAAAACACAAACAGGGAGTTCCATTGTGGGAATGGGTATTGGTACATGAAGGGTCATCGAGGAGCTAGAGGTACAGGAGACAAATGCTGTGACATGATACGAGAATTTCTACTCTTGCTTGCTCAAACCAAATTGCATCTCTCGAACTCATTTGTAAAATCCTCCATCGCATCGAGTGTCAGCGTCAAGTGCTCAAACTTCACTTTCTCCCCTCGGGAGACGGCAAGTGAATGTGCTATTCTAGCCGCGTTCTTGATCTGTCTTCCGTTGATACGACGCGTAGCGAGCTCCGAGACCTGCTCTTTGGTTAGCTCCTCGACAGCTGAGCCCATCTTCTTGATGAAGGCCGTCCAAACTTGCTCCTTCGAGTGCTGAGAGAGCTCGCTGAAGTGGAGCGCGACGTGAATGCGCGACAGGAACGCCTCGTCGAAGGCTGTGACTCGGTTGGTTGTGAGGAAAAGAATGCCGCGGTAGTACTCGACGTGACGGAGGCTTGCAAGGCAATTAATCAGTGTTGCGAAGATAGGTAAAACAGTGCATGGCAGAACTCACAAGACTGCAACCATGGCATTCCGGTGCAAATCATGGAGCGAACGTCGTTCAAGGAAAACATCAGCTTCGTCGATGAGAACGATCGCTCTCCACGCCGTGGCGACGTCGAATATAGTCTGGAGCTTCTCATCCAGGACCCCGGGCGTCGTTCCAAGATCACCACCGCCAACAACGTATAAGGGACTGCGGACGTGTTCGCTGGTGGCTTCGGCGGAGAAGGTCTTCCCAACTCCGGGCGGACCGAAAAGGTTCACAACGAGTCCTTTTCCTTTTCCTTTGATGAAGTCATCGAAGTGAATCTCCTTGTGATGCGCCTCAACCAATGATTGAAGGAGGGTTTTCCGCTGCTCGGGCAGTACGAGGTTGGCGAAGGCATTCTCATTCCATTCGATGTCCATGATTTTCTCAACGTTGAATTGGACTACAGCCTATAATAAGAACGATGAAAAAGCGGGACAAGAGGGAATGCGCACGCCATAGCTTGTCCGAGAGGCTGAACCCGTAGACGAGAGTCGGTGTTAGGAGGAGCTCGTCTTCGGAGAGTTCAACTCGCAACACAGCCTCGCCTGCGCTTATTGACATGTTCTGTGTCTGATACCTCACTTGATCTGCGATGAAAGAAATTATACCCCCCTAAGATGATATTAAAAGGACCAAACCAACCGAAGTCGTGCATCGGCGGCATCGCCGACCAATCATCTATGGGAACACTAGGGCCAAACCGTTTTGAAGAGACGCCACTGACTTTCTCCTTCTTTGGAGGCACGGCTTGAGGGAACACATAACTAGGATTAAGCCGCTTGAAGGTACCTCTATCGACCATAATCTTGCTATGAACCTGTGGAGAGGTGGGCGACGGTCTTCAAACACACTCCGAAGAAATAGCAGCAGTAACGACATACATTGTGCCTGTCTCCACACCCCCAAGTCGTGGCCGCAATCCCGTCGTATTGCTTGTGATGCATCCCAATCAAGCTGGCCCACTTCCTGCCACGCTCCAGGAGATTCTTCTTAAGACCCTCAACATCGTGGTGGAATTGGAGAGGATAAGCATCCAGCGAGTCGATTTTGATCGTCCCACCAAACGCCATAATCTTGACCTGGGTCCTCACCCGACCGATAACGACGGTCTGGGTAACAGGCAGGTCGACAAGATCCACGCTTTCCAGAGCGAGTTGGTACCCTGGCTTTCCCTCGATGCAAACGCGATTCCACGACATCAACTGGAACACTCGCGGAAGATCAGCGATGGAGCAGCGGGCGACCATAAGGCATCGTGGGACGAGGATGGCAAAGAGGAGCGGGAACGTAATTTCTCCAAACTTTGTGAGGTGTTCGATTTGAGCAAGGGTAACACGGAAGTCGGTCGCGAGGGATTTCGTGAGTAGGTTCACGGAGGAGAGCATGTATTCTTCTTGCTGGGTCCTCTTCTCCTTCTCCTCAAGGGCTTTTACGTACTCAAGGAATTGATTGTAAAATGTGATGAGGACGTCTGGGTCCAACTGTCGACCGGTAAGTAAGAGGTCGTATGCCTAAAAGCAGGGCGCACCTGAAGAGGATTCGAATTCCATGAGACGCCAGGCCAGGATCGGATAACATCCTTGCAGGCTTTGAGGACGTACTCGCTCTTGATGACCAGCTTCAACTCGGGCTCCTCATTGTTGCGTGCCAGGGTCCGGACGAGGCTGGCACAGATCCAAGTCAGCAAAGGTTGCATCCTCGCACGCAAAACTCTTCATTCTTACACGAAGCTGAACTCCTTCCATTCGTCGTTGCTGCCCCCGCTGTGCGTGACAGGAAGAGTTTCGACCACAACTTTCGAGCCCATGTTCTGAAGTGTGAGCACGGTCAGGACCATCCTTTGAATGATCACGAAAATTAGCTCACCTTGTACTTCCATGACCTCGTCCAGCGGTTGTAATAATAATCGACGCGCTTGACCTTGAGGGAAGGGACTGGGAGAGGTTCCGCACGAGCGCCGGCAGTGTCACCTGTGTCGTCGTCGAAAGTCGCGTCGACTTGAGAGGATATCTCCGAAGGAGGGGCAGGTTCTCTGGAAAACCAGCGCGACATCGTAGGTACGCTAGGAATGGTTGGAAGACGTTGGAATGTCGTAGAGGATAGTCGAACTGCTGGGCTTTATATGGCTTGCCATGTCGCCATCTCTGGGGACCCTATATCGAGAACAGCGTCCAGATACGAATACATATAGAAGACATCCCAGGCAGTCAGGCTGCCTATCACGCCAATGAGACGCTGACTTTCGTTCACGAGGACCTTGGGCGTCTGTGGAATGACAGCTTTGATGTTCTGGACCAGCTATAAATGAAGGACATGAGGCAGGGATTGGGGAAACTGGGTTTGAACGGAGTTGACGCACCCTAATACCGCAGTACGCAGGTTTGGCCTCCGAGCCCCTGCAAGTTTCGATCCACTTAGGCGACGTAGTTGGGCAATATAGTGTTTTACCGGAAGGAGAGCATATAACACCCAGATAACCGTCGATATCGTGTACATACTTGGAACTCACGGGGGATTTGTTTGGGCCGAATGACTAGAACCCCAGCGCCAATGCCAGATGGCATGATGGTTCTGCCGTGGGCTTCTATTCACAGGGGACGTCCACAGGGTACGAATACGCCGACCGTCCTACCCGTTCCACAAGCACGCTCCACAAGCACGCTGTGTCCGAGTGTCCAAATAAAAATAAGCCTTTGGTGGGTTCGAGAGGTGAACGTTAACGCTGAACACATCTCTGCTTCGTCTTTCCACCAGGATTCTGGAATGGAGACGTGACCATCAGATACGTCTCTTTCAGAGAGAAAAAGCGCGCGCTTACGCGGTTCGAACATAGCGGCATGTTCATGAGACAATAAGAAGTGAAAGGTGTGAAGTCAGTATGTTCCTTCCTTCGAACATGTGGTCGGCATCAAGCCTCAAGCTCGCCCTAATTTTGGCATTTTGATCAGAGTAATTTGGTTCGGAGGCAGAAACAACTACTTACGATAAGGAAATTTCTAAGAGCAGTAAATCGAGGAACGTGGAGTACAGTCACGGTGCCAAAAGAGAAGGAGAAGGGTTCCTGTTGAACTTGCTGGCAGCGTCCCTGAAAGGGCACGTGATTCTTACCCAATACGAGTCGGGGTTAAGTGGACGGTACAAGGCAAGAAAAAGATGGGACATAGAATCGTTGGAAAATCGAGGTCTAATAGTACATGAGCAAACTTTTATTGTATATTACATTTATCGTTACAGATGGTCATCAAATTTTGATTCACATTTCCCCAACCCATTCAAGCCAAATTCCTCTTCTCAAACTCACGCGTAAACTCGTCCATGGCGTCAAGCGTGACCATCAAATGCTGGAAGCGCACCTGCTCGCCACGGCCTACAGCGAGCGAGTGTGCCGTACGAGCAGCGTTCTTGATCTGCCGCCCGTTGATACGGCGCGTTGCGAGCTCAGCGATTTGCTCCTTTGTGATATTCTTCGCAGCAGGGCCCATCTTGGCAATAAAGGCAGCCCAGACTTGCTCCTTCGACTCCTGAGAGAGCTCGCTGAAGTGGAGAGCAACGTGGATGCGAGAGAGGAAGGCCTCGTCGAATGCTTTGACACGGTTCGTGGTCAGGAAGAGGATGCCACGGTAGTATTCGACATGGCGGAGGCTGAAGCTATGGTAAGGAAAGATCCAAAAGTAATTCAACCTGAAAGACTCACAAGACTGCTACCATGGCGTTCCTCTCGAGGTCATGCAACGAGCGCTGCTCAAGGAATACATCCGCCTCGTCGATGAGGACAATGGCTTTCCACGCCGTCGCGACATCAAAGATTTTCTCGAGTGCAGCATCCAAGGAACTAGCTGATGTACCCAAATCGCCACCACCGACGACGTAAAGTGGCCTGCGAACGTGTTCACTCGTCGCCTCAGCGGAGAAGGTCTTGCCGACACCAGGAGGGCCAAAGAGATTGACGACGAGACCATGACCTTTGCCTTTGATGAAGTCGTCAAAGCCGATTTCTTTATGATGGGCTTCGACAAGGGATTGAAGGAGGTTTTTACGGTCCTCAGGAAGGACAAGGTTGGCGAAAGCATCTTTGTTCCAGTCAACATCGGTGATCTTCTCCACGTCAAACTCCACTGCGAAACGGATTTAGTATGAGATCGAATAATGGAAGAAAATAAATACATACACCAGACTTTATCGGCCAGACTGAACCCGAAGACGACACTGGGTGTAAGGAGGAGCTCAGCCTCGGTCAGCTCCACGTCGGAGGTGACATCGTTTGAGGCCCTAACGATGTCTACGATAACTGAATTAGACGAGCGAGTATCGGGGGAAAACTGTGCATACGAACCGTTGGTGGTTGTAGGAACTACGGGCAATGGGTTACCGTAATTATCGTACTGCTGAAGGTGCGCCACAGCACCAAAACGAGGGTCCACAGGCTCCTCGCCATTGGTATCTTCAGTCTTGGGAGGAACGGGGGCAGGGAAGACGTAGTTGGCGTTCAGGCGCTTAAACGTGGCGCGGTCGACCATAATCCGACTTCGAACCTGGAAGGAGGTTAGGAACTAAAAATGATGGAATGACTGAATGACGAACATTATGGCGAATGACCTTGTCTCCGCACTTCAACGCCGCGATACCATCGTACTGCTTGTGGTGCATACCGATCAAGCTGACCCACTTCTTGCCTCGCCTCAATACTGCCTCCTTCAAGCCCTCCGCGTCGTGATGGAATTTGAGCGGGTATGCGTCAAGCGCGTCAATTTTGCCCGTGCCCTTGAACGGTTTCAAATACACCGTCGTCTGCACTCGTCCAACGACAACGCTGTGTGTAACCGGCCTATCGACGAGGTCTACGCTCTCGAGCGTGAGCTGATACATCGGCTTCCCGTCAAGCGCAACGCGGACCCACGACGCAAGCTGGAAGAGGCGCGGCAGGCCGGTGACGCTGCACCGTGCGACCATGAGCGAGCGCGGAACCAGGATTGCGTAGAGCAAAGCGAAGGTAATTTCGCCATGCGAAGTAAGCCGCTCGATCTTGGCGAGGGTAACGCGGAAATCGTTCGCGAGGGTCTTGGTGAGCAGGTTCACGGAGGACAACATGTGCTCTTCTTGCTCGGACCGACGTTTTTGGGCTTGGAGAGCGGCGCCGTAGGCGATGAACTCGTTGTAAAAGGTGAGGAAGATCTCGGGGTCCATCTTTAGAGTGAACAGCCAGCTTGTCAGCATACGAACTTGAGGAATAGTTGAGAAGGTTATTGACCTCGAGAGGATCGGAGTTCCACGAGATGCCAGGCCATGATTGGATCACATCCTTGCAAATCTTGAGGATATATTCGCTCTTGACAACGATCTTGAACTCTGGTTCAGCATTGTTGCGCACAGTGCGGACAATCCTTGAGGGCGAGGTCAAGATGGAGGAAACGCTTCATGAAAAAGTGCCCATACACAAAGCTGAAATCCTTCCACGTGTCATTGGTACCGCTCTGCATAATGGGAAGAGTCTCAACGACGACCTTCGAGCTCATGTTCTGAAAGAAGTGAAAGAAGATATGTTAATCCCAGCGGGGAAAATATGAAGAAAAGAAATGCTTACCCGATACTTCCACGACCTTGTCCATCGACTATAGTAGTAATCGACGCGCTTGACCTTCAAGGAGGGTACAGGAAGGGCCTCGTCGCGAACGACAGTCGACACATTCGACTGCGCATCGTCGTCGATAGCCTTTTCATCGGAGAAAGGCGACGAAGACGACGAGGAAGCTGCGCTTTTGACAAGGCTAGAGAAACGGCGATGCATGGTGGTGGGTTGGAGGAACGATGGGGGCTCAAAGTCGAACTTCCAGTACCTTTATGTGTCCTGGGCGGTGATCGCGAGTCTATTACGGACGACGCCACCAAGATAGACCCTGTCAAGTTCGCAGGAAATACAGCCCGAGATTGCCATTCTAGAAGACAAAATGAGCAGGGATGCTGTGCACGGCGTCAAAATGAGTCACAGCCTAGTCATCGGGACTTGGGCGCACCATTGTAGGCTCCTTCTTGAGACGATAGCGGAGCTGACCTGAGTATAGAAGAAGATAAGAGACTCTTCGAAAGATGACTATGAGTAAGGATTGCGGTCGCGTGCAGCTGCTGGCGAAAACCACGCTCCCAATTGTGGGGAACGCCAAGATAGTTGAAAACTGAGGTACTTAATCGGAACCGGAATACTTACAGGTTGGAATTTTTACGACTGAATGGTGGTGATACAGCGAGTCTCTAGGCCTCAAGGTCTCAAGGGGTTAAGGCCAAGCTTCGTTGAAAGGGAGGAGGCAAAGGGAGTCGTGGGCGGGTCGGACTTCGAATTGTATCATAACAGCCACCCCCTATTTCAGGTTGATTTCAGGGTCTAACTTTCGACTGGCCGAGCCAAGTGCGCCAAAGGTATTAAGGGGTGCAATTTCGTGGCCAAAGATAGGGAAACATTAGTGGGGATACATGCAGTCTGAATTACATGGCAGGTTGGTGGGGGCCGTATTTAATGATGAAATATTGAGGGAGTCGCAGTCAGACGATTTTCAGGACCCTAGTTTTAACACCCGTTGACGCTTATTGGGCGCCTAAGGGAAACGAGTAGCCAGAGCCTGTCGCGTAGGGTTTTCGACCGACAGGTATCATGAAGTCCACCTTTCCGAATAAGGCAAGTACGCCCCACTCCGAAGAGGGAGCCTCCGTCATGCTCAAAGCTGGTAAAATGAAGCCTGAGAGGCAATTAAAATCTTGTAGGATGATTTGATCGTGTTCCTCCAATACATTACTCTAATCTAAATGAATCACGGCCACGGTGTCTATAATGTATATCTCTATTTCAGCGAGCATCGCTAACCTTCATAGATCAGCTGCACTCTCCATACCGCGACGGAGTCCTTCAATAAGCGCGAGATTCTTCACTCGTTGCACTTCCAGGCTTCCGCAGAGTGCTTGGTCCCACCACCTCTCCTTCTCCGGTACGTTCCTCCAGCCACCAGTAAGCAGTTCCCTCAACTTCCGGGGGCTTCCTCCGTGCAGCTTCGACATAACCTTTTTCGCCTCAGACCACTCCGGATGAGGCGAAGCGAGCGAATATCCGCCCGCTCCCGTGTACCCGTTTATTGCTAGGATGAGGGAAGGAGGGACCGTGATACGTCCAATCTTGAAGCACACTTGTGAAACAGCGACCGTATGAACCGTCGCACCGTCCGGCTCGACGAGGGATAGACCGGCGGCAGCACCTTTCAGAACTTTTTCGGTGTCTGCGCCGGTCTGAATTTTCGGAGAAGGAAGAGGCGTTGCACCCAATGAGAGTGGTTCGGAACCGGGAGTGCGAATCATGTCGAAGCGCCCACTACCTTCAACGGGAGGAGAATTCGGCTTTTCGTGACGCCTGTGTTTCTTGCCTGTTGACTTGCGTACAAACTTAGAGATAACATAGATCTAGGGTATGGCGTTGAGAAGCATCCTCAATGGAGATAATGGATATGGCTCACCCATTTCTGATCCCATGAGCCGAAGGACGTCCGTATCTCATAAGTTGAAAGCATAGGTATTTCCCGAATGAAGTGGTAGTGAGTAGCTTCAAAACTGTCAGGCTCAATATCAAAATTCAAGATAAGCTTCTCACCAGCGAGGGGAACCCAGCCGTTGATGGGGATGAGCATTGGCAGCATCTTCGCCATCGCAGAAAAGCGGACGCTATCTAGCGTCTTGGCGTAACTCGAGTTGCTTAAGTGTAGATTGATATCGCACTCGTCGAGGCCTAGATGTGCATAGTAAGGAAAGGCACCGCGACGAGATGTTTGGTGCACTCACTAGCCCACTGTTTCGACGATACGACCTCATCAAAAGGATTGTCTCCCACAGGCGACTGAGAATCCATCCACTCGTCCTCCACCTTCAACTTCGCCTCGAGTGAAAACTTGAAGAGCATTCGGAGCCGTATCCATTTGTGCTGGAGTTTCCAGACGATCAGTGCTCGGAAAACGCGGACTAGGAATAAGAAGCATTAACACTCGCCACATCATGGAACCGAAAGACTCACATGTCCAGACGAATGGCAACGAACGAGCACATAGGAGCAAAAGGACGCACAGGACAACCTTGGTAACTACCACGATTCCTTGAGAAATGGTCGGCAGTGAGACTAAATCTAGTAGTCCGACAAATGCCGGAAGATTCGCCGCCTTGCTGGAAGAGTTGAACGCGTCGCCAAAAGCCATCTCGAGAGTCGACGGAAGGGGAAGTGGCTCGATAACGCTCCGAGGCGCTCTTATCCTCCAAGCACGCGTCCATGTGAAAACCTCATCCGTTGAGCAAAATTTTGGGAATGAACACCGACAACCCGAACCCCAAGAAAAAAATATTGGAGAGTGTGGCCCATGTCGGGGTACATACTGGGAAAAGACGGAAGTAGGACAATCATTGTCAACTGCGGATCGACGCGGATACGCGATAGTAACCGGCTACATAAAACCCGAGCCCGAGCGCGTGGATGGCTGGTGACGCAAGTACTACGCAGTACTATACCGTATACGCGATAAATTGTCTCTAGTGGTATTTTACCAGTCCGCAATATCGGGAGATGACGAAGGGTGAAGAGGAAGAGGGATAATTCTGGTTTCTACATACGGTATATCTTCCCCGAAACGGATATGCATTTCTCCGGGATATATCCTCCGCGGAAAGACATATCCATGACGTTAGAGACCCTCATTGCAGAAAAGCGGAGATAAAGCGCCTGAAGAGGCCTTGTGCCGTAGGCAGCCAGATACTCTACATCGTCTCTTTGGTGGGATATATCTCCTCTCCATTATATGAAACTGTTCCAATATATCAATATAAAAAGGACTCAAAACATGACAACGAATTCCGTTATTTCTGTATTCCACCCTTGAAGCGAATCTACCCCTATCTACCCATCTTGCTCTGTCCCTTTAGACCTCGGGCGCCAATCTTCACGGCAGCTTTCCTTGGTTAATTAAACGAATACAACTCCCGCACAACATCCGATGAACCGATTCGTCGAGGGGATAGAGCGACAGCCAGCGAATCTTGTGTTCTCAGACAGTAGCCTATCTTCTACTAGCTCAGCTTCGACACGGGAAGAGAGATCAGCTGAAAAGATGTAAAGTGAGAGAACATTGGCTCGGCAGACGTTGACGAGCGGTGCCGGGAAGAATAATCGTAGGAGAAAGTATTTGTTTCGACTGAGGAATATTTCCCCCAGTACCTAAGAAATACAGGGACCGCGGACGCTTGTCGATTACACTAAACCTAAAACCTGTTAATTCTGTGCTGTTCTCGTTGACCTCAAGTTCATTCGTTGCTTGGCGAACTTCAAATTGGCCGCTAAGCCAAATCCGGTCTCAACTGTCCGCCATATCCTGCTGTATCTTATAGAACACACCCTTCACCTTTTTTGTTATTTGTCTACCCTGACTCCCCATCTTTCCTCCACGCCCAACCCCTTTCTTTGCGGCCCGCTCGAATCCGAGATTGATGGAGACCTAAAACGGCAACAAAGGACAAGATGTTCACACATGATGGCTTGCTGACAACGGATTTACTTCTCAAAACGGCGGACGATGGCAACGCAGTTGCGCTGTTTTGACAGGAGCGACAAAATACGTCTTTCTACTTCCACATTGATGCTCGCCATCGTCCTCCCGCTCTTTTGAATACCCTCTCTTTCTCCTTCGCTGGAAAGCACCTTCCGCCATGTCTGTCTTAATTCTGGACGACACGGACCCATCAATTGTGTATACCGGCCGTTGGAATAGAGCAGGCTCTTCCAACGAGTTTAATCGGACCACCACTTGGACGCTTTCTGCGGGAGCGTCAGCGAGGTTGAGCTTTCGCGGTGCGATCATCTTTCGTCTCCCTCGAAATAGGCGCTCATCTAGGTGAGCAGGAACGGCCATCGGGGTCTTTGGGACAATCAGCACTCGCCTCCGCAGCTCAAGAGAGCCGGAATCGACGTACCGCATTGATGGCGGCGATCCTGTGACGTTCAGAGCGACCCAGACGGACCGCACCCAGTTCACCCAGCAGTTCTTTCAGTCCCCTCTCTTACCGGACGGCGAACATACTCTCGAAATCACCCATCCTGAGACGACCGAACCGGTCTTCCTTGATTTCTTCCGCCTTATCGGGACACCAATCGAGCCGTCCAGTATCTCCTCCGCGTCGTCGGCCAGCACCAGCGCGTCCATTTCCAGCACGACTGACAGCGCGAGCAGCATCGACACGACGAGCAGCGTTAGCACGACGAGCACGATTGCGACGACGTCCAGACTGCCCATCACAGTCACTGTAACCGCGACGCCAAGCGCAAGTTCCATACAGGCAGCGACTGCAGCCGATTCCCAACAGTCACCAAGCTCCAGTGCTGGTGCCTTGGGCGCCACAAGCGGATCATCGAGCTCGGCCAATGCAGGCGCTATCATCGGCGGTGTGCTCGGCGGGATGGTTTTCCTTTTTCTCCTAATATTCGGGCTCATGTTCTGGCGAAGGCGGCGGCGAGGAGCAGACGTCGGGCGGACGAAGAGTATCGTGAGCTGTGAGTGCCAAGCGCCATCTTATTCATGTGGTTCTAACGACCTGCATCAGTCTTTAACCGCCCGCCAGCTACACCGGGCGAGCCCTTTGTTCTGAGGGACCCGCCTAGACCTGATCGTCCACCGATGACCCAGGCAACTGGCAACATGCCAGGGTATGGCTACGATCATGAATGGCAAGGAGGATATGCTCAATCCTTGTACGGCAATGCATACCCTTCTTCGACCAGTGTGTCGGCCTACGGTCAAGCCCCTCAGACAGCGTACGGAACGGGTGGATACCTCCCGCCTTCACAGCTCGTAAAACAGCACAATGAAGCCAACCGCATGCCTAACTATGCCGCGACCACCGCAGATTACGGTTATGGCTACGGTGTTGGGCTCGGTGGTGCCGGGATGGGAAAAGAGGGTCGAACGCGAGTGCGTTTGGACTGATTGCCAAATAGTCGGAAAAGCGCGAGCTCCTCAGGCAGATCTAGAGCGTTTTATCATTTCCTCGTCTCCATCCAACGCTTCCAATTTATATTTATGGTCTATTTACCTTCTCCAAAGTTCAGCAGGTAGATCTTGTTAGCGTCTGTACTCCCTTCTTTTCTTGTACCACATATACCCACAATGTCGCGTATGCACGACAACTTGCATGCATTCACTAAAAATGTATGATCTCGACGAAGCGCGGCGCAATTGGGCAGGAATGCGAAAATGATGTGCTGTTACAGCTGGCGTTTGGAGAAAATTCCTAAAATTCCTTCTAGCCGACTTGAACGACTGACCTCGTCATTACTAGTGACGCGCTCTACCAGCTGAGCTAAGAAGGAGAGATATCAAAGAATCCTAATGAGGGTGTGTAATCGACTGTGGCGCACAGGCTCGACTCTGACTGCGTAAGAAGATCCCTACATTTGATTTAGAAATACTTTCTGGATGGTAAGTATACAAAGTTGTGAAGTTAAATAACGCAAACATGTAATTAGATCATGCATGTCATCGTCCAAGATATGCCATGCGGCAGTCGCCTCCAAGGTAACAAGTTTGTCGTCTCCATTCGACGTCTCTTATGGTGCATCGAAGAGGGCTCATACTCCGTAATCTTCCAAGAGCTCCTTGACACCCTGCATCGAGCTTGCGGCCCGAGGTTCGAAGATCACCTTGAACGGCAGCGGGTGGGTATTCGCCGACTCTGTAAAGGCAAGCTCGTCGATGGGCGACGAAGGGTCCTTCCTGATGTTAAACGCCCAGAGGAGAAGGGAGGTGTTGAGGAATACGGAGCTGAAGTTTCATGTTTAAGTCAGCCACGAACGAACGAACGAGGAGACAATAGTACTGACGCGGTAGCCATATGCTGCCCAGGGCATACTCTCCTTCCAAACCCAAAAGCATACGAGCGTAGGTCGTCCTTAATCCTCCCCTCGCTGTTCAGCCACCGTTGGGGGTCGAATTTCTCCGGGTCGGGGAAATATGCAGGGTCGCGTCCGACAGACCTAGGCCACAAGAGATTAGAATTTTACGGTTTAATGTTTTGAGGCGAAGGATGCGGAATGGGGAATGTATATGTAGGGTATAGCGCCGCCGCAAGCGAGACAAATATTGGGAGAGAACGAGGACTTACCACACATTACCGATGACGCTCGCGCCTTTGGGAATCAGGTAGTTTTTCTAAACGATCTTCGTCAGGGCACCATCTCGACAGGAGAGGAGAGACGTACCCAGACAATGTCCTTTGTCGCCTTATGCGGGAATCCACCAGCAGAAACAGGCCTCCACCTGAAGGTCTCCAGCACAAATGCCATCAGCTGCGGCAGCTTCTCCTGCTCCCTCGCGCCAATGCCCATCAGGTCCAACTCAGGTGGCCGTTCCCGTCCAACCACTGCATCAAGCTCCTCCTGGACCCGAGCCTGTGCAGCAGGGTAGCACGCAGATGCCATAACCGCGATCGAGATGGCCGATGCCGTCGTGTCGGATCCTGCACCGAACATCGACCCGGCGAGATAGGCTGTTTCGTCGTCTGATAGCTCGAGCTCCGCTTGTCGTTCGAGGAGGTACTTGCCGAAGGACTCTGGGATGGCTTCCTTGCGCTCCTGGATGGACATTAGGAGGATCGAAGTTAAAGAGAGAGGAGGCGCGCACAATTTTAGCTTTAACTTCGTTCAGCTGACGTTTGAAGAGCGCAAGCTCCTCGGCATGCCCGTCTTGAAGCTCCTTCAGATAGCCTGGGATGTATCTATCCCAGGACGCGTTAATCGGACATGGAGCCGTAGCGACAGCGGACAGACGTACTTGAGGAAGGGGTAGGCGTCAACCTTCCAGATACCTGGGCGAAGTGTGACGCCCAGGCGCGTCAGGCAGCGGTTGACAGCCTGCACATCTGGGTCTTCGTAACACTTGGGGTGGCGCCCATAGGCAAGTGCCATCACCACCGAAGCCGAATACCTGCCAGTTCACGTCAGCACAGCCCATACCGATGGATCTCGAGTGGTAAGATGAAGAGTGGTATGATGACGTGACGAATGAATTGTCCGGGTCTTACTCGCCTCTTAGCATGGTCTTGGTGTCGATTGGGATTGTCAATCACATCCAGGATGTGCTGCTTCGCGTTTCGCGTGAGCGTAGGGGCGTAATTGGCCACAATCTTGGGCTGGAGGTGTGCATGCAGCGCTCTGAGAACGGCGAATCAGTGGTGTTGGACAGATTGATAGCAACATACGGCGCACCTCCGCATCTTCTTGAACCTCTCGCCAGCGGGTGTCAGCAACACGCGCATCCCACCCGAAAGCGTGTCCCCGGCGGAGATGTTGTGGGGTCTGTCAACGAGCGCAGCTCCTTCCTTCTCCATGATGTCAATCGCAGCTTGCAGGCGGCCGATGACGATGGTCGTTGTCAGACCTTGCCGGAGGGTGAAGACAGGCCCGTATTCTTGAGTCCATTCTTCGAATTTGCGGTACGCACTGGAGTGAATCAGGTTGGAAATGGAGAGAAAGAAGCTGGAGTACGTACAAGGTACTGGGTATGGAATTGCCGAAGATGAAATGGCCTGGCGGGCCTGGTGGGAGAGGTAGCTTGTTGGATTGCGTCAGGCGTTTGTGGATGACGGCGACCAGGGTTATGCAGAGTAGCGTCGCCGCAATGCTCTGCGGTTGAAGTGCGATTTCGGCGAGTCGTACGAGGGACATGTTTGGGTTTAGGCTACGCTCCAACACTCCGAGCCAGAGCAGAGTATTGAAGGACCGGGGTTGCGGGGAAAGCGGTCCCTTCCCGCTGTCGCTGAGGGGTATATGTATGAGCGGGGAAACTGGTCACGGGTGGCGGTGATGGGTGAGTTCCGTGAAGTGGCTCGTAATGCTTGTAGAGGATCCCGAAAGTGCCATGATAGCGGTGGTGGTGAGAATGACACGAGTTCCGGCCAGCCGTGATCTTGGCTCCACTGTTGTGTAGGATGGGAAGAAATGTTAAAAATGGAGCCGAATAACGCCAGAAGCAGCAATTTCTGACCTATTTCCGCAGAGGTTTCAGTCGAAACTGTGTACTCGTGCTGCCCAAGAGGTTTCCTTATTCGGCGCGTCTTCCGCCGTCCTTGCCCATCGGACGCGCATCGAAGGCTGATAAAAGCTCAGCGCTCATCAGCTATCGTTTTGTAGAAAGGCTCGTACAGTGTTCCCGTGGAAATGAGCGTGTCCGTCGCTCCTCGTCCTCACTTCTCTGCAGTTTGGAGGACGGCAGAGGATTGTGCCACAGGGGGCACTGTCCGCTGGAGTTGGGCACGATGTAGCTTCTTCGGATGACAAGATCTCAGGTATGTGGTTCATATCGCGATGCAGACGCCAATCCATGAAATTGGGCATTCCTAGCTGCAAATTATGGTGTTAGAACTTCTGGAATTTTACAATTGACCGTGCTAACCTCGTTTCTATCAAAATTAAGAGCGCATATACCGAGCGCCGATTACATCCTTGAGGCTGGATCAAGGAAACGAACCTTCGGACACTACTAAGTTAGATTGTAGAACACTTTCTTCGAGGCAGAATGGAAAGCGGTTGAAAGTAACTCAGGGCAGGCCAGTGGGAATTGTTTCAATCTCCGACCGAAACCATCCTGGTTGCTGACCACCACGACGACGACAATGGACGAGCCGAATGGCGACAGACCTGAGAGGGCATCTCGCCCCTACTATGAAGGGGGAAAGAAGACAGGTAAGTTTATCCCAGTTTCGCTTTACGAAAGTCGCTCATTCTTAGTTTACGCTCTCAACCACGTACACGTCGCCTAATTCCACAAATGGGACCTATATGTTGGTGCTTTCTGGAACAACAGAGGGCCGAAAGTCAGAATCACGGCGTCATGAGCGACAGAGGCAGGATTCGTATGAAGACCATCATCACCAGCCTCACGGCAGATACTTGACGGATGGCGATGAGCCCTCCGACCACGCTGGCAAGGGCGAAGACTACCGCGGTCGAAGGTCCTCTCATAGGCGTGACAAAGACGAGGGATGCGGTCATGGCCATAGCTACCGTTACCGACACAACGGAGACCGCCACCGTTCTCACAGACGAGAACACCACGAAGGGGAACACATTGTACGTTTTCGCTGTGCTCTTCCGTAGCCGTTTCCTGATCTTCAAAGGTATACGTGTCTCGGCCGCATGTACCAAATTACTTTGGCGCTGTCTAGCAGGAGAAGGACTCAGAAGCAACCTCACTCTCCCACTACCAACGAGATGGCAAGCGTCATGACCGACGTCGACACCGGGATTACAATTATCACCATTCATCACATCGCGGGCACCACCACCATTCAGAGGAAGATGCAGGTCGCAGAGGGCGCTCGCAGTCTCGCGGTTCTACTGGCCCTCGGCACGATTCTTCTACAAGCGGCTCGCCTTCGAGACATCGGGATGATCATCGTTCCAGCCGCCGAAGCCGGCACCGCTCCTACTCACGCTCCAGCTCCGGTTCGTCAAGGTCCTCGTCCAGTGGTAGCAGAAGCCGTAGCACCGACAGACACAGACGCAAAAGGAGGCACAGAAGTCGCTCCCGTGACGAGAAGGGGAAGAGGAAACATCGTGATAGGTCCGGCTCGAGGGAGAGGGACAAGAAGAGGAGGAAACGGAGGGACAAAGACAAGGCAAAGGAGAAGGGGGAGGAAAAGAGGAGCATTTTGACCGGAAAGAAGGTTTGTTTTATTCCCTTCCTCGCAACCTTTCGTCCAATTATAACGTTTCCTTTATGTAGATCAAACTCAAGGTTAAGAAGGACAAAGGCGACCATGAGCGGGATGCAAACCGGAAGGATCTCTTGCAGTTTTTGAACTCTGCCTACGAGTGAACGGGATGTCGCGTAGTATGTGTTAAAATTTATGGTGCTCAATCTATCGGCTTTGCTACCTTAACCCATTTTCGCGACTGTCAGATAAGATAAGATCCCACCCACTATCAAGGCTGACCTAATCTGTTGCAGAAACTCCATTGAAACGGCCCCCTACGTAAAAAAGGTGGCATGCCTCGGCTTACCGCTCACCTTCATGACAGGCCGCCATCTGCTGCAGATACCACCGATTTCTGAACTTCCTTCGACCGAAAGTCCTATCCATACCCCTAACTCGACACAGCACGTGCAAGACAACAAGTAAAGATGTCCATGGACAACCTTCCGACAGAAATCCTCTGCACAATCTTCGAATTGAGTGCGCGGATGGTGGAAGAAGCTGATCGATTACTGATGGTGCCCGAAGACTACCCAGCGGTGGAAGATACAACATCTCGACGACGAGGACCGCTCTATGCTGACCCCGCTATGCTTCCACCACTGAAAAACTTCACTAAACATTGCGTCACACTCTCCCATGTCTGTCGCAGATGGAGAGACGCTGCGATCGACATTCACTTTCTGTGGACGAAGGTTTACCTTGGAAACGCTTCTGTCTGCCACGGAGAGACAACACAAGACATCCTGCGTCGCTCAGGGGCCAACTTGTCGACCTCCACTGTCGGCTACCTCAACGTATAACACTTGGTGCAAAAACTTTCGAAGATCTCCGAGAGAGTCTACAGGAGTTTATGCCGACTACTGTACCCCGGTGTAGGTCGTTGAGAGTGGAAGGAATCGATATCTTCACCATGGCTGTGCTCGACACCTTCGTAGACCACATGCTCATCAACCCACTCATAGGTGCCGTCAGCAGCAAACTTTCAGCACTCCATATCATACGGACGTCCAGCCACATCCCAACAAGCCACACGACGTGCTACTACCCTCCAGACCTAGGCGTAATCGCCCCGAACGTCACAACATTGAGGATTGACGGTACTCTCGTATCCGTTTTGCCGCGATGGCACCTTTGTCATGCCACGCTCGCGAAAGGGGCGTTTCTTTCGTACAAGAGCCACTACAGCATTTTCAATTGTAGCGCGGTCACTACGCTCGTGTTGGATGGTGCCGTCATTCCTAGCACTACCCCGCATGTGCGTGGGATCACGGACCGGAGGGAGTCATCCGTCAGGGATCTCGTTGTATCCGACCTGCGTCTACAGCTTCCGCAGCCGCTTCCTCATATGCCTGTTGACAACTCCGGGGGCAACGAAGATGAAGGAGGCCAAGGCGTCGCAGCTGGTGATGAAGGCGGCACAACTAACCATCCCATTCCCCAATTCACGGCAGAGTACCGCTCAGACGCCTACTCGACCTTCTTCGCCCTCTCCTTGCACTGCGCCCTCGTATCCCTCACCCTCGCCCACCTCTCGCAAGACGCCATAGTTGGGTTCGTTGCCGTACTTCTCTACAACGGTCTCCCAACAACGTGCCCCGAGCTGCGGGAGCTGAGGATACGTGGTATCCTATTTGGGAGGATGGCTTATGAGGGGATGACAAGGGCGTTTCCGAACCTGTCGGATATCGAGTTAGAGGATGTGGGTGGGAGGCGAGTGGTGTTCTTCGACGTTTGGAGGAATGGGGTCAGTGCGAGGCCGCAGCAGCAGGTGTGGCCGATGCTCGGGGAGGTGATGTTGGATGGAGAGCTGATTTCGAGGGGAAGCAGGCCTCTTTTACCTGGACACCTTCGAGGTCCGGTGCAAGAGACGTAAAGTATTAACTTCAATGCTCAGATGGTCAGCAATCAGTTTCTTCAAAACCTACCATACATCGAATATATAATAACATCTGTCTCATCTTCAGTTCGTTGATGTCCCAACAGATGCGATGATTCTCAGTGGTCTTGCCTACGCAGCAGGTCGGGTAATCGGACAATTTCTTTTTCCTTCGCATCCTGGTGAGCAGGGGTCCTCGTCGGCCGGAGGAAACGGATTTCTGGAGAAGATGCCCATGTCGATTTACGAATGCATCTATTTCTTGATTTATTCTCTGGGCGATTCAAATCGGGTCTCGGATCGGGCTCGACGATGATACATGGCAATCCTCGCTTGCTACTTTCAAATACTCCCGTGCGCCACTTTTACTGCCTTCGTTTGGCGTGACATCATCGATCCGTGGCCGTTATTCGGACAAAGACATCTTTATTTCGTCCACGTTGGATTTGTGGATTTCGCTGTATCTCGTGGGGCATTCTTCATCGCCTGTCCTTTCATAATCCTGTAAAAAAGGTCCCTTTGTTGCGGGGTGTGTATATACTCCTCGTATCCATGTCGCTCAATGGACATCTCCCTCAGACTCCCTCTCACTCTTTCCACTCCGGATAGTTTTTTCCGTCTAACTATTTATCTCTTGATTTAATGGTGTCACCTTGGGCTTGGGTAAGTGCTGGACAATGATAGTGCCTAGTGGCGCTTGTACTGATTCGGGTAAAAGATACCCTTCTCGCGATTGGGCATGCAGACCAGCTTCTCTGTGTTCTCCTTGGCGCTACATGCTATTCGGTTCGTCAAGATACCTGACCGGTACGTATTTCTCTGTAAATTGGAACAATAGGCCATCTAACCACGAGGCGCTTACTCCCTTCTCACAGGGTCCAAGCGATATTGACCGTGGCGTTGGCCGGGTCGCCTCGCAAGAGTCTAGGTGAGGGTGCATATAAATGCCACATTTTATTTCCCAAGGTTGACATAGTTCCCTTTGTTTTCACCCCTGACAGAGCAGTCGGGCGTCCGCCGCGGCCGCGCATTGGCTTCACGCGTCATGGATTTGGTATGCCAAATTTGGCAGTCGTCCTTCCGGACGTGGAAAGTTCGTCAGGGTCACGCATGTTACTGGGCGGTATAAAGACTGGCGCAGGTGTTTTGGATGGGTTGTATATCCCAACGGCTACCCCGCCCATTCTGTCGCCTCTTGCACTGTATCGCGATGAATTCGTATGTCCTTCAAGTTTACCTGCTTCGCAGTCTTCCATAAAATTTTAAAAATATACTCTGTCATTACAGAGCCTTCCAGACCTCCTACGTCTTTTCTGACGCGCAGGACCTCCAGTACGAGTCTCCTATTGCCTCTCATACTTCATTTTAATCAACATTCTTCTCAGAGCTGCAACGAACTACTCGATGTGCCCCATCGATCCGTTCACCGACTTTCCTCCCCTTGAAGGCACTCCCAATCTTGCCTCCGTCCCCATTTCTCGTCGTCCACGTGAGCGTCGGTCGGTGGCATCTGCGTGGGGACGAATGTATCACCCATACCGGACCACCACTCACCGTCAGTACAAGGCTCAAGAATCACACCGTGGCAGCGGTATGGACGCTCCCTTAGTCCGGGGCTTGGTACCTTTGGAGTCGACACCACACCCCTGTGGTGGTTACAACGTCCAGTCGTCCCAGCGGTCCTCAAACGCGGTTGCAGGACCTTCACGCATTCGACTTGAGGATCTGGACTGCGAGTACGATGGCGCCATAGACTCGACCACGATTCCTTCCGCCTATTTATCTCTATCTGGGCATTCAACGTCAACCTCGCCTTCCGCCTCACTTAACGACACGGGCGACGCCATCATGAGCCAACCCGCGCCTATTTTCGGGCCCTACGCCCAAGTGGATATAGCTGATGATATCTCCGACATTGCACCTGGCGATGGATTCACTCGGCCTGGATTGTCAAGTTTCTCGCCGCTGAGCTCCTGGCAGACGGATCGCTTTGACGCTCTCCCATCTTCATGGGAATATCCCGGCCTCTCATCTAATGTACTTGCTGGCTCGTTTGTGGAGATGCCTTGGCTTTTCGACGAGTTGGAAGCGCTCGCTAAGTCGGCTCCATTCCACTTCGGCGACGATGAGCTGGATCCCCATCTCCTGGTTGACTCTGAGGGTGCCGCCTCTACTCGCACAACGTCTTCCGACGACCGTTCCCCAACGCACGACGACTTCAACGAGGCGTTGCTCTGGCTATCGCCAACCGAGTTCGCCAAAGAGCACCGCCAAATGTTTCGGTGCAGGCTGCCGCGAGACTCGAAGCGCCGAGGGCTTCTGGACGCAGCGCTTAGTGCCGATAGCGACGAGTGTGGAGCGCTTTGCCACACACCAGCTGCCTTCGACAGGCACCTAACCGTCGACCACGAGATCCCACATGCAAAGGATGTCAAGGATAGTGCTCGCTGCGCATGGCCCAAATGCAAGAGCCAAAAGGTCATGGAGGTCGGCAGCTACCATCGACACGTCCTCGAGAAGCACGCGATGCATTGGCGGTGCCCATTTGTAAACTGCCCGCAGCGCGAGAGGGAGACCATGGACAAGAAGACGGGCGAGAAGGTGACGTCGTACCCGAGGCATACAAACCTTGGGACGCACATAAGGGAGTACCACGATCCCGGTGACCTGCAAAGGATGAAGCTGATGTACGGGCAGGGGTGGAAGTTCGCCTTCGCCTGTTTTCACGGGCAATAGGATGAGTGGACACAGCATTTGGGATGAGGGGTATTGGGCTCGACGTTCGAATTATAGCGCTACGAGTCTCATAAGCATAGTGTCTGGATAATGACACGAATAGTGCCTTTATTTTGGCTATATTAGGATATTGTACATCATAGTTTCAACTTTCAAGCTACCGTCGTAAGTTTCGTTCGAGATCAAGAGTCTGGAGAAGAAGAAGTATGAGATTGGAAAGTTAATAGCGATGAAGGACCAATTACCTCAATTAATTTGCCAGCGCCTTCCAGGATTTATCACCAGTACCATCTCCTCTTGCATCATCCGCCTTGCCTCACGGTCGCATAATCCCCAATATACGCACACTGGCTGCGCAAAATCTATGACCTCTGGTTCTTTTCCGTCCACATACGCGTTCAGAAAAGACGCAAAAGAATGGACTATCCCAGTCGCTCGTTTCCTGCAACTCCAGCACTTCCACGCACCGCCACTGAGGGGACCCTGCTTGAGAAGCCATGCATCGTGTTTCATGACAAGTTTTGCGAGGAACTGGTTTGAGGCAGTCTCAGGTGGGTAGCCAGTGTCGACTAGGGAGAGAGGTACGGTTTCGTAGAGCCTGATTGGCGCAGTTGGAGTCGATTGCATAATTTTGACAACGTACTTGAGTGGGACGGTCTTGTCTTCAGTTGCTATCGCAGCATTCTGTTGGTCTCTATAGACCTTTTCTCGGAGTTCGTCTTCCTCAGGAGCGCGCATGCCATCCACGAAGTCGCGATGTGCATCCAAATGCTTAGTAGCATCGTCGAATTTTCCTAGTTCGCAAAAGCAGCGGGCAAGGCGGAGATAAGATTTTCGAGTAGTCGTAGCAAAAGGGGAGCCTATGGGAGCCTTAGAGCCTTCATTGTGTCCCGACGAGGACGAGGAGAGAACATGCTGAAGATCTTCGACTGCTTCAGCGTAGTGTCCTGAACACGAGGAACTGACGATAAGCCTATTTTAGGTGCCAATTCACTCTTTGCTTACCCAACGCAATGTGAGCCGCAGCTCTATTCGATCGCACCGTTCTCAAAAACTCCTTCACGTCATCGTTGCCTTCGGTCCCAGAGTTGTCCAAGATCTTCGAATACACGCCCAAGGCCGCCGTATAAGATTTCTTTTGGTAGAGGCGGTTAGCTTCTTCCTTCAATTTCAGCACACTTTCTGGTCATATATAAGTGATAGGATCGTTTTCCCCCAACCCAACACGGAATCAAAACCGTACCTAGGATACCTGGTGGTTGATTTTGCATGATCTCGCCGCCAGGGATCTAAGGAATGAATAAATATGACGTATGGCGGCGCATTGATCAGGTTTCTGCGGTATGAAAATTCGGGCCTGTCCTCTTCTATGTAGTTGTGGTTGGAAAGGAAGTCGCGATGGCTCGTGCGCAAGATTCGATCTGGCGCTTATTATTACGCATCAACCTGACTTTTTGGTAGCTCCGGGCCGGTCTGGAGACTTAATAAGCTCACTGGCACCCTTGCTGAATTAAGTATGGCCCTCGAGAAAATGTGAATATCACCGAAGAATGTATTTTAGTAGAAATCTTCAAACTATGGGAAATGTGAACTAGTAGTGTACTTTCGGCAAGTCTCCGTCCCATCAATCTCGCCCGTAGGGGAATACCTGCTCACACCCAGAACCATTCAACCCCTGGAAGAAGAAATCAAGATTGGTGTTAAGTGCTTTTCGAAGTTTTCCAGTTGGATTCGGGTAGAGCCCCTTGACGGTTTCGTTGACAAAATTCTCGTACAACAAGCAGAAGGTGGAGAAATCTGCGGATGTGGGATCGAGAGTGTAGCTGTTGACTTGGCCAAGATTTGCTCCAGGCTGCATAGGATGTGCCAGGAAAACTTGGTCGAGTCCTTCCGTGCTTCTTGTTCCGTTTGGGCGGAAGAAGCCGTCAGGCATACGGCTGAATTGGAAAAATCCTCGCGCAGCGTCCATATCCAACTGACCGTCGTTCCTGCGTCCATCAATGAAAAAGTTG
This sequence comes from Cyclocybe aegerita, assembly GCA_902728275.1. Classification (NCBI taxonomy): domain Eukaryota; kingdom Fungi; phylum Basidiomycota; class Agaricomycetes; order Agaricales; family Hemipholiotaceae; genus Cyclocybe; species Cyclocybe aegerita. Next base: position 818,474 of record CACVBS010000079.1, read on the forward strand.
ATAGGGAAGACAGATTCGGCATAGGCAGTGAAGTATCGAGGTGATACAAAGGAAAACTGTGGGTTGGTACCAATTGAGTCTTGAATACGCTTGAATCGGAGCTCTGCTGCGACCGTGAGATTATACTTCCCTGCTCCAAACCGGTTGCTGAAATCAACGAACTGAAGGCTATATTAGTCCCTTAGAGATATACCGAGCGGATAATTCCGTACCTGGTCGAAGAGCGTTGCGTTGAAATCATGGTTGTTGCCAAAGAAATCGTCACCTACAGTGCGAGATTAGCCTAATCGAGTGGGTTAAAGGAAATGTAGGACCTCTTGTCATGCTAGCGTCCCCTGTACGAAAAACGTTAGACGTAGCAACCGGAGTTGATATATTTGTGATTACCTTCGAAGACTGCATGCGTATTAAGTCCACCAACAATAGCTGGGTGTGGAGGATCGGGACCGGTGACCGGTGTCTTGTGTCCAATGCTCAACAGGTCTGTAATGAGATTGCCGTCCACAAGGTGTGCCCCATACGTCACGAAGATGGCGAGTGAATTCTCCATATTGAATCCTATTAATGTACATCAGTATACATCAGTGATGGAGTAAGAATCGAAAATCCCTTCGATTCGTACCTTCCTGAATCGCGTTGATGATTTGAACCGGAGTCGCGACTCCATTTCTGGGGAGATACTACAAGGATACTTGTCAGTTGAATTATGCTGCGACTGCACTCCAGTATTTACCCCATGAGAGGCCAATGTATTCAGACCTGGACAAGGCCCGCGGATGTCACCTCGTCGAAGCGGTTTCCACGGGTGAGCCTTGTCGTTGACCAATTTGGCCGAGGGGTCCTTTTGAGGGCCAGGAGGTAATGCTGGTTCTCGGTATTCGAGCGTAGGAAGGATAGATTCAAATTCACGCTCGCTGAGACCGGCCAACGAAGCATAGGAGGGAAACGCGATGACCCTCGCCGCAAACACCAAGGCTGGGAGTAGAGAGGGATGTTTCATGTCGCACTGGGTAGGGTCTGGACAGCTACAGGCTGACGAGGAGCAAGGCTTTTATACAGAAGAATGAATCTCACATGGAGAAAGTTTGATATATGCTATCGTCGTCTGCGTGCCGGTCAAGGGAGCGAATGCGCCTATAGTACGTGCCTCGTTCTCGTGACAGTCGTCGAGAGAGATGGTTAAAACAGGAGACTGCCTTCTTCGACCGACATTTTGGTAGGTAACCTAATCAAATTCATGAATCCTTGGGAAAAAACAGCAGGGATACGAAATACGCTCTCGCTGATTGGTAAATTCCTCGCTGATGTTCCTCCAAATGGCGAGCCTTCGAGGCGATCCGGTGGCTGTAATGCAGCGGCAGCCAGCTGCGCACCCACGCCAGGCTCTCAAGTTTACATAGACCTGTGCATTCCGAGATTGACAGTTTGGCACCTCGGTCACGTCGGTACCCGGCGTGTACGGGACTGAATTTACAAGCTTGGACGGAGGGAAGTTTTCCTTCAAAGTATACGCTTCTTTTACCGAGCTCATGAAGGGCATGCGATATACTTGTTTCGAGCCGCTGATGTCTATTAAAGCTCACAGAGTCAGCATGGTTCCTTACCAGGCATCGGCGCCGACGCACAAGCGAGCGTGGAACGGGCCGATATAAGTAATTTCCTCATGGGCCATTCTTTAAGATGCTTGTCGCTCCACTCGACGACAACCATAGCCCTATGCGCAGTAAGCGCGACACTTCCGTAGTCTATCATATTCTCTTATTCAGCTGCATGGATCATATGAGATGGTGGCTTCCAAATAAAAGGACATTCTGGGACGTGTACGCGACTCTTGGAAGAAGTTCCGTCCCCAGGGTGTGAGGATAAGAATCGCATGGCAGCCAGAGGTTGAGGGGCAGATGCATCCTAAATTTATCCTTGAGGTCTGGAGCGTGCGCCCTCAGCGGGATGACCGGTAAAGCTCAGCGTTTGACAGTGAATATAGGTTGTCTCGTTATAATTTCGTGGACGCTGCCTGAGAAAACTGATTCTTAGGCGGGCGCCTAAATCTAATTACCATGATTGACGCCGTGACAAGGCACAATTAATTAGCGCTTAATCGGAGCCTACGAGTAATAAGTAGATGCCGGTCTATGTCGGTTTCACCTAAAGACGACCACACATCATTTATGAGGCTGAATGGGCCATAGATAGCGTTTTCGAGGGCCCCGATGACTTCCGAGTGGTCCTCCCATGCTGTGGTGATGCTACGGGAAGGGTGGAAGTTCGCTTTCGCCTGTTCCCATGGCCAATAGATTGGGCGATCGGAGTGCTTGAGATTAGGCTCGGTGCTGGAAGTATAGTCTGAGCGTGAGTTTGCATGCCTGCATAACAAGAAGAACAATATTTTTATATTAGAGTCTGTACCATTCAGATATTGTCCAAGGTTGCCTTGAGCGAGATCAGGATTCTAGAGAGGGAAAAAGATTTACGTAATTGAAAAGCCAATATCGATGAATGACAAAGAGTGAGTACTCACTCCATTTACCCTCTTCGCCCGACATTGGTCGCCATTGTCATCTACTCTTGCATCACTTTCCTCGCCTCGCAATCGCATGGACCGCGATAAACGCACACTGGCTGAGTGAAATCGACTATCGTCGCTTCGTTTCCTTCCAAATACGTGTGTAAATACGACGCAGGTGTGTGGACCATCCCGGTTGCTCGTTTGCCGCAACTCCAACACTTCCACGCCCCGCCGCTGAGAGGGCCTTGCTTGAGTAGCCACGCATGATGCTTTTCGACCAGATTTGCGAGGAGCTTTTTTGTTGGAATCTCCGGTGGATTACGAGTGTTGCATAGAGAAAGGGGTACGGTTTCGTTGAGTTCAATTGCCGCTGTCGGAGTGGATTGTGAGATATGTACAATGTATTTGAGTGGGACCGTCATTTCTTCGGCCGAGCTTGAACCGCTCTGTTGGTTGCTCTGCGCTTTCAAGATCTTGTTTCGAAGTTCTTCCTCAGAAGCACTCTTGTCGCCCACGAAAGCACGGTGGACATCTAAATGCTTGGTCGCGTCCTCGTATTTTCCGAGTTCGTAGAAGCAGCGGGCGAGTCTGAGATGCGCTTTGCGAGTGGACGTAGCTGAGGGAGAATCGGAGAAATTTAGAACTTGCATCGTGTACCTCCGAGGAGAGGATGCGGCGAAGGTCTTCGACCGCCTGAGTGTACTGTCCTAAGTACAAGAACTGATGTCAGCAAGTATTATAAAACTGGACAAATTCTCACCCAATGCAATGTAAGACGCCGCTCTATTCGACCGCACTGTCCTCAAAAACTCCCTCGTGTCATCACTGCTTGGAAGCTCAGAGTTGTTCAGGATCTTCGAATACAAGTCCAAAGCAACCGTAAAGGACTTTCGTTTGTAGAGATCGTTCGTCGCTTCCTTCATTCGAAGCATTGCATCTGGTAATGGATGAACAGTAAGACCTTTTTTTCGAAGTCAATGTGGACTGAAACCGCACCTGGAACACCTGCTGGTTGATTTTGCATGGACATCTCGCCGACAGAGATATAAGGAACGATGAAATACGTCTAGGTGTATACTGTTCAGATGAGTATGTTCTCGTGGTATGAAAATGTTGACCTGATGTCTTCGAAGTAGTCGTGGTTCGAAAGGAGGTATGGGTCGCGCCTGGCTCGTGCGTGCCATTTGATCCGGTGCTTAGCGCATCAAATTGCCTTTTTTGGTTACGTCGCGCCGCGCCCAGTCAGCACCGTTGGATAGCGATATATAAACCCGTCCTCATCCAGGGATGACAGACCCATTACTGTCAATCTTCGGAAGAATCTTTTTAATCTCCAGGGCCTTTACACAGGGGGCCAAGCGTGGTAGTCCAGCACCACTAATAATATATTTAGCTCTACCACTTACATTCCACTATTCGACTCTCGCTAAGGCTCTTGACAACATGCTGGCGCTTCAATCCTCTGGATCGAGGGGTGGAGAGCAAATAACGAGCAGGCACGTTGGGCAGTTTAAAATTTGACGCCAAGATTTTCTAGGCACCGCTCGGTCACCGGTCATTCAGCACCTACTGTCCAAATGGCAAAGCAACTATAAGACGGGTGATCTACATTTCCTATAGTTCTCGTACCCACTTCTCATATGTTCCAAACATTCTTTAGCTCGACAATGATCACATTATCTACCACCTGATCTCTAGAATATCACTAGAATTCCCGAGATCTGGCCATCTTTAATAGAATGAAGATACCTCGGCCTTTTATTCGCGGCTTTAATGTGGTTGAGTCTTCCGATAGGATTTTTTAAAATGCTATATATTTAGTCATGTTCGATCTATCGAGCTGTCTCATCTATCATCGCTGTCTGGTATCTTCGAGAACAATGCGTAATTCCGGGACGTCTGGCATCGGCGTTGGGTATATTCTGGCGAATGTGATCACTGCCATGGTAATCATTACTCCGTACATCTCTGAAGGTATTAAAATGCCATCTCTTCCCTTCCAGCTTGCCGCTCCTGCATTGATGACCTCACCTCCACCTGTTCCGACTGTCTCAGAATCAACGACGGTTCGGAAGGCAGCTGCTCGACACTCACAACTGTCTATCCACCGCCACCTAGGGCAACCACGGAAGTTGTGCAGCCTGCAAGTCCTCTTATGATCTGCTCCAAGTTTCGGCTGAAAACATGAGCTGATCGATATTTGGGTTACCCTTACAGTGGGGTCAGTGCGGAGGGAAGGGCTATACAGGTCCTACCACCTGCGTTTCTTACGCCACGTGCAAGATGTATACCGAGGTACGCCGCATCTCCAAAGTTCGCTTCGTCCCGACAACGGTTAGCTAATTGCGCGTTTGAAAGACTCATTGGTATTGCGTGACGAATCCTGTTACAGTAACCTACACCTTCTGCTCATAAATATCGAGGAATGGGCAAAGCATCTTTAAATGCTGGCGGATATTGTGCAGGCCAAAGGGTGGCTTCCACGGCAGATGTATTAAATAACGATTTTCTTGTCGTGCCTTCGCCGTCTGGAGCGGTGTCCAGAGAAATAGCATTAACGCGGGAGGCAAGGATTATGTTGGGGCATCTCGGCGACTCGGCGACTCGGAGAACGGTGAGGTGAGGTGAGGTTTACCATATACGGTCCATTAATTTCTAAGTACTGGGACGTGCGATTACTGATTGCGTTCTGGCTCGCAACAAAGATCTCCGAATAAGCGCTCAAATTTTACGCCGACGGGTTTCGAGAGAGAAGCCAGCGTGTGAACATATAGATGCTCTAAATCTCGGACCAGTAAGGAGATTTGGATTTCTCTTCTTCAACCTTCCGACTGCAGGTCTCCCAATGGTAAATCTGTATCGCACATGCAAACTTGGATATAAACTTCGAATAAGTGATAAAGGTAAATTGTTCTGCTCGATACTAGGGCCTGTATACTGGGGATCGAAACCAACTAGATAACTGCCCATCCAGCAAACGACCTTAACCTTATCCTGGCTCTGGGCCCTCTACCCACTTCTCACGATTTCTACTTCTGCACTCGCGAGGCGAGCAGCAACGGTCGGCGAAGGGGATCGATCCCTCGTAAATTCCATCGCAACACGCAGCAGCGGCTCCACGGATGGATTGTTCCTCCTTGCTTGAACCAACTGCGCCAAGGCCTCCGCGTCCGTCCTTTGGCAGAAGAGTTCGCGCAGCCGCGGGCATGTAGGAGGTGAGTGGGTGTGCAGACGGGGGTAAGGGCGAGGAGGGCAGAGTTGGGGATGTCAATGCAAGTCAGCTGCTCCAGCGATGGGAGTTGGGCGAAGAGTCGAGAGAAAGTTGCTTGATGTGCGTGGACGCTATGTAATTCGACGCTTCGGAGGCGCCGAAGCGGAACGGGAATGGTCAGTGTCGTTGGGGTGGGTCCACAGCGGGCGACTAGCCACTCGAGGAATGCGTCCGCATTTTCGACCCCTGTCGGACTGATGACTTTGTTTACGTCTTCGAGGACGAACTTACGCAGGGCCGGGGTGTGAAACATCAACAGCAACTTCATGGCGTACTCTGCGTCCACAAAGCCCAACGTGAACGTCCGCAAGGACGGCATTTGAAATACACCCTCTGCGTATTGCACTTCTCGATGCAGGATTGGACCCCACCCTACTATGGATAGTTCTGTGAGATGTGGACACCCCCCCAAGATCGCCCCGAACGCCTCGGCGGTGGGCATTACATCGCTTGAGTGGTACTTGAATTCTAGGTGGGTGAGGTTCCGTAGAACGGTGTCTGTCCAAATGGTATGAACGCCGACTAGTGTGACCCTTCTGAGCTTCCTCGTAGAACTGGCGTGGCCGCCCAGTAGAGGGAGAGCGTCGCGTAGGACCGAAGGATGGAATATCTGCCCACGAGCAGCCATATACGCGTTGCATCTTGACAGAGACAGTGTTTCAAGGAGTGGCGCTGCCGTGACTGTTTTGGTGTAGAAGAGAAGAGTGAATATTGGAACCCATGTGTCCGAGAGCATTTCGAACTTGCGCCACTGGTGAATATGCGCGACTAGCAGGCGGACGAACGGGACCATCACTTGCCAAGTAGCACGATGTGCGTCTTCGTTCCAATCCCAATCTGGGTCGCGTACGTCGACGAGAATGTCGAGGGGGTAGGTTCCGGAACGGGTAAGGTAGGTCTTCGTACGCTCGAGGTCGATGTCGGAAAGTGGGAAGGTGATATTGATCCGTGCCCACAGGCAGCCCGTTCCGAGGGCTACGTTTCTCCACCGAGAGGAGACATGGCTGAGGGTGATGACGAACAAAGGATTTTCTGTCGATTCATCCATTATGGTCGAGAAGATGTGGGCGAGAAGTTCATTGGGTAGCATATCCATCGGCGTCAATGACTGAGTGCGAGACCGGCGGCTAGTCGCAGAAGAACGACGTCGGAACATGGGAGATATGTGGTTCGAGAAGAAATCCCGAAGACGAGTGGTGGATTTATTCATATTTGACGGACTCCGCTTCATAATCGAGAAAAGTCTGGCCAAAAGAGGTGATAGGTGAGACACCGATCGAAATCGGGCGAGGACGCCATCTGATGTACGCACAAAATTTGCGAGCTGGCGCCCTTGCTTTGATTCCAGACAGGCACGGAAAGGTAGCCGACACCGAAGATCAAATTCAGAGGAACGCGACGAAGTGAATATTGGATGATTCGACGAAAGAAACGCGAGAAGAAAGGGACTCTAGGAAGCTGTGAGGTTAGACCAAAATGTCGCAAGCAGGAGTGACGGATGTGGGCGCGCTTGTAGAGGTATACATACATAGCTGATAGTTTGCCCTGCCAGGCTCGCAGCGTGCTAAGGAAGCCCCGCTGCTTTCACTGGCCCTTGGGGTGCAGAAAGCGAATGAAACGAACGTCGTGAAACTTGTCGAATGTTCGCGTCCAAGCGATATGGACAACAATGGTAGTTTCCTGGCTAGATCACCGAATGCAACTCGAATGCGCCTTCATATGTTGCGTCGATGGCGTCGTACTCGTTTATGGATTCCCCCAAGATGTGATAATGAAAAGGGCCATGTTGGTCGGAGGACACCAAGCGTGAAGGGCTGCAAGTTTGCTCTTGTTCTCAGAAAGGCAAGTATTCGTCACGCCCTGTCCACAGTGCAGCCAGGTGTTTCGCCTCGAGGTCTGTCGAAATCGGGCCTGGATAGCGACGACGAGGAATCGTATTTATCATTTCCTGTCAACACGTCACTTGGTTTCCAGAGATTAGCCATAGCTTCAAGGTTTGCCGTCCCGGCAGTCGGCTTGCTCCCAGCTCATCAGGACAATGGCTTGTAAATGCGCTCATAGAACGCGTCGGACCATTCTAAATAGCATGAACGGACCGACAGGAAGGAGAGTTTGAGGACATGCATGGAAGAGGGGGATATCCCGCTGGTTTCACTCTCCTCATGAAGTCCTGGTCTTGAAGCACAAATGGACCAATCCTGTCTGTCGAGCCATGAGCAGATGGCTAAGAGAGTTCCGACAAGTGGAAAGGCCCAGTTCCTCGATCCCTATCCCGGAGCAGATGAATGCTCAGACAGGTGCCAGATCCAGGACCAAGTCCGATTGGCGTGGAGATACCAATGGGTAAGAAGACGGGTTGAACAAAGTAAATCTCCGAAAATTACATGAATGGAAGCGAGCACAGCAAGAAAGTGTGAGACCTGGACATGAACACTCGGGAGGCAGACATGGGGAAACACGAGTGAAATCATTGTGAAAGAAAACACGAACCTTCACAGACCCAAATGTCCTCCAACATGATTGAGAAGATATGAAATTGGAGAACACCTTCCAACCCTCTGCGACGATGTCCTGCAGCTGAACATCAGTGGCTACGAGATAATGAAGTGAAGCTCATATCACCATTCGAGTTTAGCTTCATCCCGCAGACGGACTTCCTCGAAATCGCCATGTATCCGGGCCACAAGATACGGAGCAACGGACCTTGGAAGCTCTGAGAACCCTGGGGTGTGGGGTTATCGTCGGAGAAGCACGAGGTCGAGGTTGAACGAAGAAGAAAACAACAATGCCCAAATCTGGCCAGAGTTTGTGCGAGTTTGGTGCACAGCTCCCGTCGTCTCAGCGCCTAAACGCCGGCCCTTATGCTATGAAAGGAAAGCACCGCATCTAGTACCCTGCCGATCCGAGCGCCGCTCGGTAGCCTTGAAGGGCGTGCTGGGCACGCGTCTCGGCGCGAGTTTAAGTTTCAAAACGGGGCACTGTAAGCGAAATATCGAGGCCCCGTCGGGCCAAAGGGGTTCGAAAGGGGGTTCGTCTACTAGGCTCCACTGAGGGAACATTTTCCCTGTCCGGCTTGAGGAGCTGAAATAACAAGCGCTTGGTTTTTCAGCACGCCGAAGCTGGAGGACAGCTGATGCGAGAACGAGAGCCTGATTTCATTTACCTCGACTTGCTAATTTCGGGACATGTTCAGCCCTCGCTAGAATCACTCTGGGCCGTTGTACAGCCCTTCTTCGAGGGTGGATCATTCATGGATGAGGTCTTCTGGGAGAGCCATCGATATGAATGCTCCAATTGTCAAAGCGAATTTTTCGATCGATGAGGACGAATCTGTTACAATTCATCAAGTATATTTGCCGCCGACTTTTTAATACGAAATATGTCTAATGCTTAGATAACGATTATTTGTGGCTCAAACGGTATGTTGAGTCTGGTAGAAGCGGAGAGGAATAACGGAGATAGCAAGATGAGGAGAAGGGCGAGAAAGAGAACGGAGGGGATGAAAGTGTCAATCAAATGGCGGTGAGGGCGAAGACGAGGAGTCAGGGGGACACAGGAGATGAGGGGGATGAGGATTAAAGCTTAAAGATGAGGCCTGAGGCCTGAGGGCGCATCCTGAGACTGGACATTATTTCAGTTCTTGTGTGTTTTGTAGTTTACTCTTTCTGCAGAGTTACAGACATGCGTCCCTCGCTAAATCCGCTCCAGGCCAATGTACAGACGTCCTTCGAAGCCGCGAAGATGCACGTCCTGAGTTTCAGACGCAATCAACAGGTCAGAGTCGTAATTGGACAGCACGGGCGTCAATTCGCTGCTGAGCGGCGTTTTAAGTTCGAAGTCGACCTCGTTCTCCTTGAAGTTGAGAATAACGAGGGCGAGAGAGCCGGCAAGTCGACGAATATAGGCGAGAACCGTTGGGTGAGCCCCAGAAATGTCTTCGAAATCTCCATAGATCTGATAGGGTCGTTAAACTAACGACAAACGAAAGTCATATTAAAAGAACTTACCAGAACGTCATATTCCTTCCTGACGCGTATCGCCTTCTTATAAAATGCGTGAACGCTATTTGGATCTACGATTTGGGCTTCAGCATTCCACTGTCCATAATCCTCGTTGACCCTCATCCATGGATCGCCAGTTGAGAATCCTGCGTTTTTTGTCTTATCCCACTATTGGAGGATCAATGATTCTTCAGTCAATGCCCGATCGAAGTCGCATGAAAACGCACCTGCATTGGCACCCTCGCATGGTCCCGAGCCTTCTTCTGAAACCCATCGAGCACATCGCTCATATCAATCTCCTCACTCCCACTCTCCTTTTTCCTCCCATCTAAAATTCGATTCCAATAATTCAACGATGCAATGTCCTTGTACTCCTCGATACCCCAGCTCCTTGGGAAGTTCTTGAGGCCGAGCTCCTGTCCCTGGTACACGAACTGGGTCCCACTCTGCGTTACCTGCAGGATGGCGATCGTCTTGGCAGAGAGGGCCCGCCACTTGTCCGAGTCGTTCCCGAAGCGTGAGACGGCGCGGGAATGGTCGTGGTTCTCAATAAATATCCTATCGGATCCTTGCATCAGCCGTCTCAGAACATGACTAGGATAGTCCTTACGCATTCCAAAACCCTTCATCCCTCTTATACTTCTGCCATCTTCCGACAATGTCCTTCAACTCCTGCAGCGACCACTCCCTGAGTACCAAAGGTGAAAAGTCCTGTCCTTCTTTCGGCGAGTCGAGATCCATGATCTCGAAGTGGAAGACCATGTTGAGCTCGTTGTTCGCTGGTAGGACATATGCTGCAAGCTCGGAGGCGGAATGGGTAAAGGGGGTTTCGCCGACCGTTATGAGGTCATGTTCTGGACGTGGACATTGAGGGATCGAGCTAAGGAGAACGACTCGGAGTATACATTATGAACGTACTGGAGAGAATTTCCGTGTGCATCTCCTGGACAAACTCGTGGATTCTAGGCCTATTTTGCGAATAATAATCTCTTAAGAAGAGAATGTCCTGCGACTTCTTTGACACTCACCCATTCGCGAAGCACATGCTTGCAGGCTGCAGATTCTCCCCCGGAACCGTGATAGGTGCGTCAGGCAGTCCATCGACTTTGGATAGTAGGTTTATCACGTCCATCTGTCGCCGTACTTCGTCAGCTCTGAACATTTCCACATCCCAATTGAACGGGCAGCGAGAACGAGAAATGGCCCACCCGAAACCCATCACACCCTCTCCCGATCCAAAAGCGCATCACCTCCCAGGCTGCCTCGCGCACCTCCGGGTTCTCCCAATTGAGGTCGGGCTGTTTCGCGACGTACAAATGGAGGTAATATTCTTGGGTATTTTCGTCCCATTCCCAGGCCGAGCCTACGAAAGGCAGTCAGTAATATTATTAGAGTTTTCGAACGGGGCAGCGGGGGTCGGCGGGCAAGCTTGAGGATGCTCGGTAGAAATGGATACCTTGGAATACCGACCGCCAGTTGTTCGGCGGTTGTCGGTACCCAGTTTCGTCGTACCGCGGAGGACGCCAGATGTACCAGTCTCGTTTCGGATTGGACTTCGAAGAACGCGATTGAAGGAACCACTCGTGCTATCAATGAACAAATAAAGGCAGCAAATCCTCAAGTGGCTCGTCTGGAGACGTAAATGGAGGAACGTACCTCGTCAGAGGTGTGATTAATCACTAGGTCCATCCTGAAGGAATAATCGATCACAATGCAGGAGCCTCGAGGCGCAAGATACTCACATCAGCTTCATTCCTCGGTCATGCACGCCTCTCAGAAAGTTATCCCAATCATCCAAGGTTCCGTATCGTGGGTCGATATCCTGATAATCCGAACTGCGACGAAAATTATCACGTAGCTCATCCTACCCTCTCTTTTCTCATCATTTGAACAACTCACTCACATATCATACCCCATATCAGCTAACGGAGATCGATATATCGGAGACAGCCAAATCACGTCCACGCCGAGGTCTTTCAGGTAGTCGAGCTTCGCGTGGATCCCGTTGAGGTCCCCGAAGCCATCTCCGTTCGAGTCCAAGAACGAGATGGGGTAGATCTGGTAAACGACGGCATGTTTCCACCAGCTTTTCGTTGGGGTGAATACTTCTCCCATATTTGGCCGGTAGAAAGTGGGTGTCGCAGCTTGATATATGAACGCGAGAGGAGATAGGAGAGGAGTGAAAGGAGAGGTGCTCTCGGCTAATCGTGGAAATGAACGAAAGGAATAGCATAGTGGATTCGGGCCGATGATCCGAGAACCTGACCAGGATTAAACGAACCGTGACCGGACCATGTCTCGTCAATTTTGCATTCACGATGTGAAGGATATCTTGAATTGCAATCGTGCCAGATGCAAAGAATGGGACAGTTCAGGCGCTACTGAAACGAAGTCCAGCGGCAACTCATCTATTCCTCGCCTCACGGGCGTCATTAACTATGGATTTAATTTATCATAATATACTGTAAGGATGAGGTGATGCTTGCCCTCTGTCTTCGATAAGTTGACGCTGACCATCTCTTCCAAACTTAGGAATCGGCCTGCCAAAATTGGGCGCCTGCCCCAACGATGCCCATATTAAGCTTTTTTTTCCTGCCAGTTTTGTCTCCTAGAAGATATATACTCGCCATCCACCTCTTCCCTTCCCGTCTCTGGCTCTCGCGTTTCTCTCCCTCCATCGTCCTCGGGCATCCCTGCGTATTCGTCGTGAGGTCGTCGAATTTGCAGACCATCACTATCCGTTGATCTAAGTAACCTCAGATTTTTGTGTTAGTTGCCGGGGGTTCTCCTGCTCCTCGACTCGTATTCCCTCTCTCCTCTTGCCTGGTCATTTATCCTTGACATCAATGAAATTGACGGACTATTCACAATTTCATTTGAATTTCTGGTGAAATTTCGCTCTGAATTGGCACTCATCGGAGGTCGACGTTCGGCAGGCAGACGAAAGAACTCACCATGTATCAGCCCGAGAAGCTGCCCTTACTTGAAGGCTTTCCAAGGTTTTCAGAAATATGGGCTTATCGAGGTGTCTTCGAATAGATGATGGCCATCTTGAATTAAGTATTGCGGAAATGACGATATGAGGTATGTCACTTTGCACGCAGGAAGCTATTAAAGTAAGAGCGCCTCACTCAGATCCGACGAATAGAGAATATGGCTCGCAGGTGAGCCTCGAGAATCTCCTCGGCGCCGGGGAGAGAGTAAGGGAACGACCGCGTACCACGCACGTACGTGTGGTATAGATAAGCACACTCGGACCATACCCCAGCCTGCCCCAGCCCGTGCGCCAAAAGCCCCATTTGACTTTCATTCTATTATATCCTCGTCGAACGTCATCCTTTAATTATGTAAAGCCTGCATACACACATATTTAGCGTGTTATCCTAACCTCTTCTCGTACAGTCTGCGTGTGTTCATTGCTCCGCATGTTCTGGGGGTGGCACGTTCAATCGTCACAATTTAATTTAATGTTAAATGTCGCAGACGGACGACCTACTCTCCAACGACGAGGTACACATCGATAAGGCGCTCCTTACTTGGAAGAATTGAAAGGTGGCAAAATGCTCGGAGGAGAGATATCACCGTGCAGATCCTCTGTCGGAACACCGGGTAGAGCGAGTGGGCGCCAAAAACAGAGGGTAGGTCCAAGGAGAACGGACTCCACCGTCTCGTAGGAAGCAATCGTTCGCGAGGATTCTCAGATAGGTTGTTTCTCAGATCCCCATTACCTACGGGCACGCAAACACGCGTGCCAAGTGAGTTAAACGGCCCGCGTGTTCCGGCAGTCCTCTTTCGGAAATTAATTTGCGGGCGCGGGCACACTTCAGTAAGTACTCTAAATGAACTACCAAACGATACATAGACGTTAGGCGCCCGCTTCGCCGCAGTTCACGAGTGGGGTCCGCAGAGAAATATATGAGCGTCCGGGTTATTGCGTTGACAATGGTGTGAGTGGCAACTTGAATGAATGGTAGTAAGTGCCAATGTGAGGTGTCGAAGAAACGTCATGCTCCACCACTTACCCTCCTGGCAAAGCGGAGGAATCGTGATAGGGCTGGGGTTCGTTCGCCTCGCGATAAGGGGGCGTTGGTGGTGGTCGTCGAGAGAAGCGAGGATTGTGGCGGTGAGGAGCACAACGCTTTGAGCTTCGCGGTTTATCTCGATCGCCAAGAACTACCACGACATTATTGACACCGAGGACACCATGAAGATCGTGAAGATGGCTTTCCGTACAGCCATTTGGAGGAGAAAGAACTATTCTTTCTCGGAGAGACAAGCCTTATTTGCAAGCTTCCAAGCAGCAATTATATTGAGGATGTCAAGACTCCAGACACGAAAATAACGTACTGCAAACGCGCGGCTTCCGGTTGGACCCCGAAATTCTCCGATCGTGAGCTTTAGCGAAAGTATCTCCGTTTAGATTCGTGCAATGAAATGGCGTGCGGCATGCCATCGCACCCCACACCCAAAAAAGCCGACGATGAATATTCGACGTTTCGATGCTCGGTCTGCGCAATATCTGCTCTGATTCTGGAGTTTCTAGGCCAAGCGAGCGAACTTCTGTTTATTTTCGGGTTGACTTGAGTCCAGTGCGTTCCGGACCTTCGTAGAAAAAGGAGAACAGCCTTATTTGGGAACACGTGGATTCCGCCTGGTCGTGTGCGTTTTCCGACCCTGAATCTGATCCGACGCCCTTGGTATATAAAACCTAACATGCTGGTCGTCTCGCCACCGAACTCCCCAGTTTCCCAGACGCGTTATTGACAACAGCTACTACCCTGTCGTATCAATTCTTCCAATACATTCCCCCCAGGTCTTCTTACACGAATATGTCAACCTCCCGGACCCGTTCGCCCTCCAAATCGAAAACAAAGGACCTGCAAGCTTCTCATAGGGCACTGCAAGCCCTCTCGCCACTCTCTGTCCCACGACCGCTGACCGCCGTCTGCGCGCGGCCCATCCCAAACTCGTACTGGGCGACGCCGCTGCTGCTGGCATGCGAGTATCCATGGACGCCCAAGAACCCGCACAAGCCCAAAATCGACGCGCTGCTCCGTGCGGGCGTGCGCACCTTTATCGACCTGACGGAGTGCGGCGAGCTTGTGCCCTACTCCTCCATCCTTTCCGTCCGGTGCGAGCTCCTCGGAATCGACCCCACCGAGATCGAGTACCACCGCTTCCCGATCCGCGACCGCTGCCTTCCCGAGTCCCTCGAACACATGTACCGGGTCCTGGATACGTTGAGGGATAACCACGACCGGGGGAGGATTAGCGCCGTTCATTGTCGTGGAGGGATTGGGCGGACGGGGATGGTGATCGGGTGTTGGCTGGTGGAAAGTCAAGTGGCACGAGACGGTGGCGAGGCGCTGTCTATTATTGGGCGCGAGTGGAAGACGGTGGAGAAGTGCAAGAAGTATCCGCACAGCCCGGAGACGGGTGCGCAATTTGAGTACGTGTACAAGTTCAATCCGTCGCCGAAGATGAAGACGGCGGCGTTGGAGATGGAGGCGGCGTGAGGGGTGCGTCTTTTCTCCTATTCTTTGCGAGGGTCGTACTAATCAGGTCTTCAGGCGCCTCTTGAATCGTCCTTCCTGGCGGAATCTCTGAATCGGATGCGGCACGAGACTGCCGTAGAACAAACGCTCCCTCGCCATCATCGACGACTGAGAATGTGCGCCACACCGCCACCACAGCATCCACGACTTAACCCCCTTTCTTTGCCAAAATCTACCACCACCTCAACCATCTACCACGATTAACACCGTTCCAGCTGGCCTGGAGCGGTCTGCTCTATCTCTTTCTTGCTGTCCACTGTTTTCTATTTTGCCTCAACGGACCATCCATTTCCCGCCTCCCTCCTCATCGGGTCGTCTTTCATGGACGTTTCTTCTTTCGGTGGAATTTTGATGGACTACATTTCTCTACATCTCTTCACGTCGGCGTTCACATTGTTACGCTCACGACACTAGACAGCATACTCTAGCACTCCACCCACACACTGTACAACACCATGTCATTTTCGTTCTCCTGCTATCAAATTTCTCTTCTTGCAGCACCGGCTTGCGGAGCGAATGGCGCGACGGGAGATCCATGATCGTCGATGATGATGTTGGAACGCGGGATCGTACGCGAGGGATATGAGCAATTTAACGGACGTCGGAACCCCACCCCCGCGTTATCTCATCCCCTACAAAGAAACGAGGATGTGCGGGCGAAGGAAGTGCACGCCTCCTTTTGCGTCTTCTGAACCCCCTTTCCGCGAACACTGCCTCGTCGGCTTCTCTACTACGACGAACCAAAACTCAAGACCGGTTATCATCCAGCCCTGGTTATAAGCGAGTACTTAAATGCTTCTTCAAAGGGCTTATCGGGTTCACCCTTGCTTGGTTACCAAGAATTGCGCATACGTAGAAGACCTCCTCGATTCTGAACCCTCTGGCCCCCGAACCTCCAGGTGGAGACGGATTGTAAGGAGGACGCTTAAAGACTTATTTCAGGGCTCATCGGGGATCTACTTGACGACGATTCAGTCTGAAGAAGAGAACCCAAGTCAGTTGTAGCGGGGCTGTGGGCTGGCAAGGGTTCTCCGAGGTGAGGGTTCCTTGGTTGCTGAGGCACGTCTTTCGTGGGTTCTTCGAAGGTTCTATGGCTGATGACAACACAACGTAGGCGGCGTCGCGGGAGTAAGACAATTTGGCT
Source organism: Cyclocybe aegerita (assembly GCA_902728275.1). NCBI lineage: Eukaryota > Fungi > Basidiomycota > Agaricomycetes > Agaricales > Hemipholiotaceae > Cyclocybe > Cyclocybe aegerita. The sequence continues at coordinate 834,951 of CACVBS010000079.1, forward strand.
TGCTATGCTCGAAATCTCGACGATTCGAAGGTAGATCAGCTGCGACCCGATAATGATTTCGACACAGCAGAGCTGTGTCGGCGAAATTTACCAGAAGCCCCGAAAACAACTGCGACTTCGCCACCTCAATTTCTATCTATCTTCCCAGTGGCTTCCTCACTTCAATTGCGATAGACGTCTTGAATGCACGCTGAGTGTTCCGAATCTTGTTATTTTTGGTATCAAGCAATCTCGAAACATTTCGGTCGATGCATTGATAGGCGCCCTTAAGCGCTGGGGCTTAGCGCCGAGCGCATGCCAAAGGTGCTTCAGAAATCCGAGTCTCGGACTTCCAAGCCTCCTAGGCCTTCGGTACCCGGACAGGGCAGATTCAGTACGATTTCCTATGATGCTCTAACAGTCATGATTATTATGACAGCTTCCTTAGTTCTACCAGAAGATGAGTGCAAGCACCGTTGATGTCCTGTAAGATCCTCCAGCCACCGACCAGGACTTTTCTCAGAGCTCCAGGCGAAGTATAACGGTCGGCTGATGAATCAGGATCCGCTTGAGGGTGGACGTGCTGGAAGTGTGGAAAGGGGACGGTTAGTATGGTCTACACCCGTGTCCCTTCTCGTATGACTGAAAGGGTGAGTGAGAACGGGCGAGGCTATGGCTGAAATCCCGGTCCATCGGACATTAAAGAGGACGCGGTATCGATTATGCATTGTTTTTGTGCGTTAATGGCAGCATTTTCAAGCATGACGTCTGAAAAGCTATGGGTCAAGAACGGCCCAAAAGGTGTAGTAGTATGAAGGAATACGGTTCAAGTCATAGCACTCGTCTGAATGTTATACGCGAACTTAGTCTTGGAGGGTGTGAAGAATCTATTAGCCCCAGCTCTCAGGATTCTCACTACCACCTACGATAATCATTGAGCGCCTGGAGAACAATTTTTATGTAAGAGTACAGTGATGGTTTCGCCTCAGCAGTTCTGAGACTTGCAATCATTCGAACACGATTTGAAGCCAGGAACACTGCTCCGGGACAGACGACGTTGGCACCCTTCTTCGTCTATCTCAGGCACGTTATGATTTGTGCCATTATTGCTCTATTTCTCCTACATCGGGGCAAAAATATTTAACGACAACCAATTTCAGCGTCCGAGCGTGGGAGAACTTTCGGCAGCTTCCTTAATCAACCTCTCGTTCTTTTCTTCCTCTGCCACTTCTACAATCATTTTTCTACGTCCCGGAGAGACAACAGGCCTCCCTGGCTTCTACGATGTCCTCGGTGAGCTAGCACGCTGAAAATCCGAAACACACAAATCTTCGAACTATCCGAGTTTCCCGCATTCGCATTGCGGCAAAACCTCGAAGCACCTGAAATTTTGCTTTATGTATGCATTGCAACATCTTCTTTCCATCAGCTGGACGTGTAAACTGTCGCAAGGAGCCTACGGCGTCCGCGAGGCGAGAAATATTGGGCGTCATGCGTTTTCTGTTTCTTCTGCCTCATTTCGGCCTTCGTTAAGCGCATATATGCATGCATTTCGGATTTTCAAGCGTATATGCGCCCCAGTATTCTCTTCTCATTGGGTAACCTTCGATTCCATACAGGGTTGTGTGATGGTGTAATGACCCCGTGCGATTGTCGTCCACCGAAAACGTGAAGCCGCTAAGACCTTCGCAACTCCGTGAGCAAGTCTCTTCTTTTCTCCTCTCTCCTTTCATACAATGCTTACGTTTGTACTCCAACATCAGCAGGCATATGCAATTCCTCCCTGAAAACCTAAAGTGTGACTAGCACAACCGCCGACAGGACAGAGCACCCAAACTCTGTAGTCGTTACAGGCTTACGCTGAGGTACGAACCTCCCGGATTTGATCGTGAGTTCAAGGCCATTTCTCTTATGCTTCTTTCCCCTTAACTGTTTTACCAAACCTGGGTTGGGAATTTTTCCGTTCGCTGTCCCTCCATGCTTGCGTGATTTGCCCCGCCATCGGGCCTTTGGTGTGTTATTAGTGTGAATTCCACATCAGGTGCGTAATTACCTTTCTTCTAATACGTCCTGCTGCTCACAACTGCACATATACGTACCAATGGCTCCCATATCATTTTCATCCTTCCGATTTCGAAGTTATTTCTGACTCAAGTTGAGTCTTACGGTCAGGACTCGAAACGACCACTACGTGTTTCATCTATGAAGCTCAGAAAATGCTCACTCTTAGCACGTCTTCAATTGGAAGGCGATGGTGTGTCCATTCTCTTATACCCGGCCGCTCGGAGGATGGCTGCGGGCGACCCATACTTGGCGGCGTCACGCGCTGGCAGCCAAGAGCCGGCCCGACGAGGGCGGCTCTCATGCTTGTCATCTACAAGTCATCTCGCTCGTTCGGCTTACGTTCGTTCCCTTGTCTCTCTCTCACTTACTTCCACCATCTCGCGCCAGATATCCTCTAAATACCTGTCTACGGGCGCGATCTATCGTTTAAAGGAACAAGATGATGTGGGATTTCGGTCAGGATGCTCAACCGCGAAGCAGGAAGCTGAGTCGAAGTCGATCACCTCAGCCACGAGCGATAGGGATGCCTAGTCCTGGGTAGGTTCCATGTTTCTTATAATTTTCTTCGTTTTCTAACTCCAGTGGATTCGAACATTCAGATTTCCAATAGCGTACGCATCATCTAGTCCACTCTCAGCTGTAGAACTGACAAGTTCGATTACAGCCAACCGCAGAGCAGTCCTTCGTACAACCCACCTCCAAGCCCGTACGGGTACTCTGCCCCTCTAAGTTCGTCCTACCCCCCAGCGCACTCCTCGCATCCACCGGCGCAGTACACCGTGACACACTCCTATGACTATCCTCGCGCCGTGCCTTTCCCGCCTCTTCCCACCTCGAACACGAACGAGTGCAATACGACGATGGTGCAGACGCAGCATGTCATCCACGTAATCCACCATTCTTCGCACCACCAGCACCGACACCGGCATCGCAAGCATTCCTCGGGCCAAGCTCAAGTGCAAGTCCCGATGCCCACCCCATCACCCTCCCCCATTACACCCTCCACGTCCTACGGTTCTGGATCGGGGCCACAGCCGTCCCCACATGTCCACTTTACCGCCACCGCCGCTGGACCTCTCCCACGACCGCCAGTGGTCCAGCAATCACATTCTTACCCACAGGCCCAGCGCCCAGCGCATTCGCAGGCGATGGTCCTGCATAAGCCCCGTCCGTCGAAGCACCACCACTCGAGCAGCTCGCCGGCGATGCCGCAGATGGCTACTCCGATGATGCCACCGCCGTCAGCCAACCAGCCGATGGAGCCGCTGAACCCGCAGTTCCAGTATTCGAGGTGTACGGGGAGAAAGAGGGCTCTATGTGTACGTTTTCTCTCAGACTTTGTTGTACCATGGGCTATTTTCATTCGTGTGCCTATCTGGAGGACTTTTATGCCGTATCTCACAGACGCCCTTTTCTATAGATCGGTATAAACTACCACGGCCAAGCGAACGAGCTGCGCGGGTGCATCAACGATGCGAAGCACGTCCGTGATTTCCTCATAAGTGGGTCTCTCTTTCGCTGCCTTCAGCTCTCGTCTGAACTTACCCCTCTAGAACACGGAAAATACCACCCCTCCGAGATCCTGCTCATGACGGATGACCCAAAGACGAGCTCGAGGAACTGGCCGACCAGGAGTAACATCATCCAAGCGATGAAGTGGTTGGTGAGGGGTGCATGTAAGGATGATTCATTGTTTTTCCATTGTGAGTGCTCTTCCTTTTTTTCCGATGTTTTTGGTGGAGGGTTTTCGGCGAGTTGGGCAGCGGTTTCCTCCCCAACGACTGTGGGGTTCGCCCTCCCGGGTGGCATCAGAGCTGAGTGGTAAACGTCCAAGAACGACTCCGCGTGGACTAGATGCCAACTGCGCGCGTTGGCTTCCATTTTCCCGGTCGGATCTCCTGCTGATGTTGGCCCTATCCTTTCGTGGGGGCCTAAGCAACTCTTGAGTCAAAGCTTGGAGGGCCTTCGAAGGTTTATGAGCGCTACCTTGGCTCTAAATCCCAAAGTCTGGTTGAGCAGCCTCGTTCGTCGTCTGGGGTGAGATGGAAGACAAGAAGTGATCTTCTAGTGTCTCTTGAGCTAGCCTTGGGGCTTGAGCCTGATTCTTTTGGTAGGATACATCAGTGACGTACCTAACTGATGTTCTTCGACGTTCTCCGTGCCCAGCCATTGCTCGAGAGGCCGGCGTTCCGTTCTATGAAGTTGCTTCCACCTTGAAGGATTTCAATGCATGTTCTCTCGCGTCCTTTCGAACGTCGTCGAAGGGTTGTGGCGGAGACATTAGCCGTGACATGCCGACCCTTCAAACACTATCCGCGATCTTTGGTTTTGCTCCCCGACTAGTTATATATCTTCCCGTTTTCAGCTCTCTGACTTAGAATGCCTCGCTCCAGATTCGGGTCACGGAGGCCAGGTTCCCGACGAGGACGGAGACGAAGTGGACGGTTGGGATGAAGGTGGGCCTTCTTAACATGGTCAGTATTGAATATTCTGTTAAAGGCGCTCTTTTAGTTATTTTCCCTGTGGACTTCAAGAAGAAGGGTCACATTGTCGATGACGTGAGTAAATATTCCGGGTCTCCTGAATCTACGACTCATCAGAATGTTTTGCATCCAGGAAATGCACGATATCATGGTCAAACCCCTACCTCCGGGCTGCCGGCTTACCGTGCGTTTTTTCTGGTGTTTCTTTATCAATGATTAAACCAGGTCCTCTCGCAGGGTCTCTTCGATGCGTGCCATTCGGGAACTGTCCTCGACTTGCCTTACATTGTAAGTTCCTTTTGGATTTTGCGATAGAGTTGGTCAGAACTTTGGCTCCCTAGTATTCGTCCCATGGGCGACTTAAAGGTAGCCATGTTAGCCGTCGTGCACAGAGGAGCAAGGCGACACCTGCGGATGTGGTATGTCTTTCTCTTCCTTGTGGCCTGTTGCCCCTTAACCGCCCATATTATCTCGTTTAGATCTCGTGGTCGGGATGTAAAGATGGCCAGACGAGCGCAGACACGTTCGCAGGTGGCGTGGCTGTAGGCGCGATGAGCCATGCGTTTATTAAGGCGTTGAGTTAGTGGTCTTCGTCTTCGTTCTTCGCAATAAATGCTGACGGAAACTTCGCAGCGGACCGACCAGAGCAAACCTATCAGCAACTCCTCCGTTCTGTGCGGCTTATCCTGCACCCACGATACAGCCAGAAGCCCCAGTTGGGGAGTTCGCACCACATCGTAAGTCCAGTTACTAAGGCTTGTCCATTAATCCTGATCGCGACAATTTGCCCTTTTTCGTGCAGGACACGAATCTACAATTTATTTTCTAATGACGATGGGTCTTTGAACCCGTTATCCTGATTTATATCTGCTGTCGCAATGCTCTCGAACTCAAACAGATACTCTGTATCGCTGTACGACTGACCGTCAATCTGTTGTATCCTATATTCGTATAATGAACCATGTCCTCTGTAGCTGCTAATCGGAGCCATGATGCAACAGGATTTCCCCCGCGAGTTTTTCCTCGCTCACACTGGCGTCAAAATGAACTCGTGGCTGGAAGCGAACAATGTTGTGCAAATCTAATAGGAGAGGAGGAGAGGGAGGACTATATAACTAGAAGAGGATCCCGCCATCATCTAAGCAAATCCCATCGTGCGTTGTGCTCCGCCAGAACGTCGCAGTGGTACACTGGCCCGTATGCGAACAGGGACGGGCAAGGTTCTGCGTGGCCGAGTCATGTCCCAGCTGTACCGGTATGATGCATGATCCTGCGATATTATGTCGAGGAAGTCCAACGGTGCGTCTGTACCATTCTCGCCTTCCCAACGATCAACGCGTGCCACATAAGCCTTGAGTGCGCGTTGTGTTCGCGCTACAAGATTCGAAGAAAGCAGGAAGTTGTAATTGAAGAATGAGCGGATATCAGATCGTGAAATGATCTTCTGCGACTTCGAGGCGTTTGGAAGTAGCTCGGGTAGAATTTGGAGGGCGAGACGGTAATACTTGTGAAGGGCCGTAGCCGGAATTTTTGCAACATGGTCGTCATAGTGCTTGCAATAATATACCTTTGATTTTGGGGGCGACATGAGCAGGAAGCGTTTCACAAATCGTTTGAAGTGCTTGCCGTAGACTCGACGGGATAGCCATGGCGCTTTCTTTGAGTGTTTTGCCCATAAAGAGACTTGTTCGAGCAAAGCAGGTGTATGTTTAGCATGCTCCTCCTTGATGTACCACAGGAGACTAAAAGCCGCCTCGGAGAGCTGGATGTCGGTTAAATTTGAGCGACTGGGGCAACGTAGGGGGTCCTGGAGAAACTCTAAAAGGAACAGTCTGAATTGCAGAGTTACGGGATCTCCACCACGGAAGCGATACTCCTCCAGCTGACAGTGAGATGGGTGTGGAAGGGCGTCAAATATGACTGCGAGGAACCGCGTGATAGTAGGGACTCGGGCCAATCCATGCAGGACAAGTGGAAGCCACCCTTTCGTGGCCACGATATCCGATAGCCGTTCATCATACAATCTTCTGAAATGGTGTTGGATCTCTCCCCATTCAGGAGAAACGGAAGTCTGGTGGATTTAAATGTGTCAAGGGAAACACAACGCTATGAAGGAACTCACCAACTCTTCAAGGCAAACAAGGAAGCGATAAGACGGCGGTAATTCGTGAGCAGATATATCACTGGTCGACCATTGCATCCCCGAATCTCGTATTGACAACAGCTGCGTACGAAGCTTCTTCGTGAGCCGCGCCTTGGTACAACACCTGATGAGTGACCCGACCGACAGCTGAGAAAAGTGTCCTGTCGGGTTTCCCCATAATTGAAGCATCCAGCATGCAACATCAATATGGCCTCGGGTCGAATCAACGAAATAAAGTCCTGCACGTCCAGCGTCGAATAAGAAGTCAAAGAGGGTCTTGTGAAAGATCGTAATATTGCCGTCAGCGTCACAAGCAGCGACCAAGGCCAGGTCAGCCAACAAAACGTCCACGCGCCCAATACGAAGACCAAGCACTTCCTCCACGGCTCGCGCTTGCGATTGTCTATAGTGGATTGTCTGGAGGGCATTAAGAATACCCAAAACCTGCAGCACGCCGTCTACATTCTCGACTAATGAGAAAATTTGGCGATATAGCTCATCGAGTTCGGCGAAGGGGAGCTCGCCATAAGAAGGGTGTAAGCCGCAGGCGATTTCCAAGCGTTCGGGGGGAAGATGGCGGGGGGAATTCACAAAGCGAAAGATGACATTTGCATAAATGAATTGACCTGACGATTTGAGTACCAGTTGGTGGATGACATCATCGCCAGGCCAATGTTCAGGAATATATGCCTTGAAGCGATGTGTTCTCCGTATTTCATCGAATTTGTCATTGAGGAATATGTTGATGTCGTGGTCAGGAGTATATGTATCGTCCAGGACGATGCGGGGAGATCGGGACAGAATATCTGAATTGAAAATGGAGATGATTTGTGACTCCGCCCTACTTCCGACGAGTATCTTCAAGGGAAGATCTGTCGTCCCTCGGAGGCTGGCAATCGCTTCGATGATTTGTCGTTGCATGGAAGGGTCTTCGCATTCGTCGAGTCCGTCGATGATGATGAGCCTAGGCATGAGCGACGCCGACAAGATGCCTTGCCTTGTGAGATGTTGGAGGGACTCCACTATGAGCTTCGTGAGCTGCACTCCAATAGCACACTGGAATATATGAGGATGGAGTTCGACGGCTTGTTCGAGTAGCGGGCGGAACGGGGGAATTATGGTGGCGATCTGGTAAGCCAACGTGGCAACAAGGCGCTTGCCGTCGTTCCTTTGAGGGTCTGCTCTGAAAAAAAAGAAGCTTGCGAGTATCCGCCCCCACGCGGCGAAGATCTCCGCAATAGTTTGGCCAATTGCAGACTTCCCTGAGCCAGCGGGTCCGTAAAGCCATAGGACGAAGGCATCGACTTCACGGACGTGGAGAGCCCAGTAGGTTATCTTCTCGAGAATTGCGACGCGGGTGTTGGGGTGGCATTTAGGCGCATCAAAGCGTGCAGCTGAGTCGTGAAAGGCTGCGAGAGACACAAAATCCTGGAGTATATCAAATCCTAGAAGTGGAAACAACGGTTCGTGAGAATCAGAGGATGGCCTCGGCGACACCAGTCCTCGAAAACTCACCGGAACGACGGGTGCCAACAACGTTAATTGATTGAACTGGCCTCCAGTGATTAAGACATCGTTCGCATTGAACATCGCAGGGGCAGGCTGAGCACTGAAAGCTGCTCGCTCCGAAGATTGCGTGACAGACGATAGCTGCTGAACATGCGGGACGGCCCAAGGTGGTGACGCCCAGAAATATGATTTCGGGTACATTGGGACCGGCGGCGCTTTTCGAATTGTGGGAAGGGGGTAGAAGGGTATTGGAGGACGGTGGGGGTAAACTGGCGGCAGGTATGATGTGGCGGATAGGCAAGGCGATCGGTGAGGAGCGGGAAAAGAACGCGAGAGAGGCTGAGTCCAGTTATCATGAGTATTCCAATGCATATTGACGGTGCTTCGCTGGTTAAGGAAAAACTGAGGCAGAATGGATCGACACTGGCATCTGTTATAAATTCCTAAATATAATGAACCGTAATGGACTAATGGACTCTGGAGATTCTTACTCGGTATTTCGGACCGTCCACGTGGGTGGGCTTGACATCGCCTTGACAGGTATATGGCGGCAGTACGCATTGAAAAAGATTTCTGCATAGGTTCGGATGCGGTCCGATATCTTTGAAGGGGGAGGGATGTCTAAACGTTTCTGGGGCCAGAAAGAAACCCATCTACAACGTAATGGGTAATAGCAATGAGTTTCACCAGAACCAATGTTCTTCTGATGTGCTTGTCCTGAGAAACTATACAGAAAAGCGACATGAAGAAATCGAGCGCGGAGAAGGCATAAAACGCGACTCATACTGTTCGTGTCGCTACAGGAAAAGGGGTACTTCGATCCTGGGCACCGCTCCGGAGTGTTGGCTTTTCACACCCTTGGCCCAGACCGCGACAGCGGAATAAGTACTTCTGGGACTGCAGTGCACGCACCTGTCATCTATTGGTCGTCGCAAGCAATGCAGCCAACGTATGAAGCGCACGACCGAAATGAACCGCCCAGGACTCGGAGGTACGTCTTCGTCATAACGTCTGTCGGACCGAGTCTTGACCTCACGTTTACGAAAGGGAAGAACTTAAGTACACAAACCTGTCCGGTAAATGACAGTCCTTGTCTTGGCACACTGTCGCAGTCAACAATGAGAAATCTGACCGATCCGACCGATCCGCGCACAGTAGTCAGTTATGGCGGTCCGATAATTCTCTATGGCCGGCAGTCTTGTGCATTGAATTAGCAGATAAGGAAAGAAAGGTGGTATACTGACCTACTTTCGCATAGAGTCAGGATTTCCTCCTCGCGGCATGATACAGTTGATACTTGGTGGGTGAGGTTCCTTCCTTCTTGCTTGCGAATTCAAAGACCTTAGATTCCAACATATTACTGAGCATTTAGACAGAAGGAACATAAACCAACCACCAGGAGGGCCTTTTGACAAACTTCGCAACGTAAGTGGCAGGATACTTGAAGAACGGATATGATTCACCGGTTCTGGAGGTGCCCCTCAGACCAGAAGGCTCGTAAGGAAAGTGGTTGGTACTCAGTGTGAGTCTTGAGAGAAGCTGAGAACGACAAGAAAAAGCTGAAAAAAAGTAACTCGCATCACTTGTTTGTCTATGCTTGGATCACAAGTCGACAGGTTGATACGCACGCTCACATCTGCTCACATCCACACATGATGGATCGATGATTTTGTATCCCTTTTTTGTGGGCTACAATATGCTTAGTCTTGCTTCAGCCTCGACAATCGGGCGGAGGAGTCGAGGGGAGGTATTCCTGAGGTGCGTTTGAACCGCCATCACAGGTTCTAACACTAAGACTATTGTTTCAGTTGTCGAGCAGCGCTACAGACCTTTTTAAACCCACCTTGAACCCACCTTGAAGCACCATAATTCACAGCATGGAGCCAACGTGAAGGAAGAGATATAGCCCGACCACCGCGCGAGGAACGGCTTTTCCTGCATCGAATGAAGGCAGAATGACGAGACCTAGGTGCGACTCCAGCTGTTCAAATTACCTGCTCGACGAGATGATATGTATATTTCATATCAGGAATGATTCTTTTGCCACACGCCAAACAATCCAAAGGTTTAGACGACGATTCACCTCAATACCGAGGCCGCTTTTGACCGCTTCAACGTCCAAGGGGGCCCTACCAGCTCCGGCCAGGGTACTTATCGTGTCGTCAACTATCTTCTCGTGTCCTGCCCGTCTCTCGTTTCCCTCGGTGCTTCGGTTTCTTGTTCTTCGTACCTTCACGTCGAACAATCATTCTCACTAGACCCATTGGAGACAAAGGAAGATGGGTCTTGAAGACACGGCCCATCTTGGACCACTTCATAAGCGTTCGTCTGGGTGGCTCTCCGCTGTGCTTCCCTACTCAGAGCGCTGGGGCTGTTTTCAAGTCTTGGTGAGTGGATGCTCCTGTATCTTTCACCCGTGGATCCCGCGTTATTTCTACCTTGGGCTGAGCTCGATCCGGAAGAATTTCCCTTTCAAAGCGGGTGTTGACGACAGGTGAATTCCGTCCCGACAGCTCCAAAGGAGTTTGGTATGCCTGCTTTCCCTTCATCGGGGCCGTAATGGAACGTCTGATGCCTGGATCAACGATATAACGTGGACCAGAATGCATCCGAAGAGCGTACATGTGAAGGGAAGGTGGAAGACGCCCGTGGTGCCCGCTTGGCAGTCGTCGACGTTGTTGGTTTCCGTCGAACTCATTCGTATGGTTCTCACAGCTGGAGCATGGGTCTGATATCAGCCTGATCTGATCAACTTCGCCGGATCAGAGAGGGGTGAGGTCGTCATCATCTTCACAATCAATACCACTGCGAGTTATTTGTCTTCCATCTTCCATTTTCTCTCAAGCGATGGGATGAAACTAGAAGCTGTGTTGATGCTTTCAAACTCTTAATAGTACTAATCGTCAATCAAATTGAGCTGGGAGTTCTATTTGAAGAGACTTCCAGTGCCGTCTCGGATCCTCCTTTGACCTTCGTCTAATAATTCGCTAGGTCGAAGTTTAGCCATGGACCCCGCCATTCTCGTGGAAAATCTGAAGGTTTCGACTGTTATCAAGGTCCATCCTTTCCGTCTCGTCTTCACTGTCTCGTATTACTGATCTAGCTGCGCGTCACCACCATTTTTCAGCGCGTAGATCGTGCGTCCTTTTCCCGGGTTCTCTTTCTGTCCATCTGATGCTTATTCAAACCCACACCCTTCTACTCATCGCTCATACAGTCGCCGCCTCGATTATATTCCTATGGGACTATTTCCTCACCCTGGGGCTAGAGGTGGACCACATTTGGTCCTCCAGGTGGACGATCGTGAAGGTCCTTTTCCTCTTTCAGAGGTACATACCGTTCATCGACATTATGGTGCTGGGCATGTACAGTGAGTGCTGTGCAATCCCGGGTGCTAATGATTCTTCAACCTCTCTCCCACCCCGTGTCGCGTATAGTGAGTTTCGGGGAAAATGTTAGCGAGACGAGGTGTACACGCGTTAATTACGCTTGGAAATTCCTGTCGATTGCGGGAGTTGTCGCCTCAGAGGGTGAGTATCCCTCATTCTCAATATTCGCTCCAGTTTCTGAATGTGCCCGTGGCCCCCTCCATCAGCCATCCTGTGCTTCCGCGTCTGGGCAGTTTGGAACCGCAGAACGTTCATGAGCTTCCTCCTACCCGCTCTCTTCGCTGGGTCTTGGGTGCCAGCAATCACGTTGCTCGCCATATTTATGAAGTCGATCAAATGTACGTTTTTTCTGAACCGGAATGTCCTTCTATGCAAGGCAGTCTAACCTAGTTGATCTCGCTCAGATATTTACCTACGACCACCTTTCTTGGGATGCGTGGTGGCCTCTGCTGATAAATCGATAAGTTTCGAGTTCTTCTTGATATGGGACACGGGTAAGCCCTCGTTCGCCAACTCTGGTGCTTTCCCGGTCGTCCCGTTTCTGACAGGTGATTGACAGTGATGCTCTCGCTTATGGCCATCGCCGCACTGAAAGCCTGTGCGTGGATTCAAGGGTTCTATCGCCTTCGACATCATTATTCACCTCACTTTTATTGGCATAGACCATAGGAGCGGACGCACAGCACTGTTCAAGATCGTTTATGGGGAAGGTACGAGTAGTTTAGATACTCCGTTGTCATGCAGAACTCACCACGCCTTCGTAGGGATAATTTACTACTTCTATCTCTTCGGTTCGTCCTGGTCTCTGGAAGGATTACCACGTTATCTTGACCAAATTCGCTCTTTCAGCGGCCTCTACGGTCAATATCATACTAAATCATAACAATTCGGTATGAGTCTCTTTTGGTCCTTCTTCTCTCACTAGGTGAAGCTCACCTCGTGTTATAGATCGCCATTCCCTATCGTTTCCTTGCAGTAGCGTACGCCCCATATTCTATCACCCCGAACGCGCGCCCTAAATCCCCACATCTGTCCCCGGCTGCAGTATGCTGCGCTCGCTCCACACGATCCTCCCTAGCCGCGCATTGCTCCATCTGCGATCCCTGAATAACGAAGTTGGTGGACATAATGGTGAAGTGGATAACCATGAATTCGAACCAATCGAGTTCGCACTTCCGAATGCTGAGAAGAGGTCAAGGATCACTTTTCAGGCGTAATATTATTTATCATCGCTGTATTCAACCGCAGATTTATACGAGCTATAATTACATCCCTTTTTTGTGGGTCTGATTCGACGGAAACTAATTTATAAGTCCGATGTATGAATTATTAATCGAAGGATAGCCAAAGTCTGAAGAAAGAATGAAGGATCATAATAAATACCTAATCCCGATCCAAAATATGTTTCTACCCCCTGCAGTCTTTGAATCAACCCGGCTTTTGTAACTACTGAATCAACCCAGAAATTGAACTACTGATGTAACTAAATATGAAGTACTGATCCAACCCTATACCAAACTACAAATCCAACCCAGGTTCTTGATGTACTGAAGCAACCCTGCTTTTCAAGTTCAATTCTAGCATTTTAAAAGTACTGATACAACCTTTTTTCAACTTGTGATCCAACCCTTATTTCAGAGTGTAACAAAGTACTGGATCAACCCCCATTATGATTAAGAATATGTACTGATCCAACCCTCATTATTCTGCTAGAAAAGTACTGACCCAACCCTCATTATCCTCTAAAAGAAAGTACTGATCCAACCCCCATTATTTTCTAAAAGAAAGTACTGATCCAACCCCCATTATTCTCTAAGAGAAAGTACTGATCCAACCCCCATTATTCTCTAAGAGAAAGTACTGATCCAACCCCTATTATTTTCTAAGAGAAAGTACTGATCCAACCCCCATTATTCTCTAAGAGAAAGTACTGATCCAACCCCCATTATCCTCATAAAAAGTACTGATCCAACCCTTATTATTCTCATAAAAAGTACTGATCCAACCCTGCTTTTTTCAATTTCCTAATTGGGATGTCTCTGATCAACTGCACACAGCTGTGATCTTGTGCTACCTTGATCCTCTACCACCACCATCTCTGGCCTTCGATATGGGTAGAACTAAGAAGAACCCAAAGAAGAGAGCAGTAAGTGTGATAATTTGATATCTTTTGTCTTAGATCTACATTAACCAATAACATAGCTTTCCACATCAATGTCTGAAGATGCCAGTCCACCTAAGATCAAAGCCAGTAATCAAGATGATGCTAAGAGCTCTAGACGTTCTAAGAAGGTTAGAAGTAGATTCCCGTCTTGATACATCATAGATCTAACTCATTTCCACTAGAAAATACACTATCAGGATAACGATTCTGACGACTTCCTTTCTGACAACAACATTAAAGCTAAGAAACCTGGTCCTCCTCAACAGGTATGGTTTATATCATTGATCCTTGAATCTTTCTCTGATAAATCCATATAGCCAACCCGCAAGAAGCCAGGCCGTCCATCAAAGAAGGGTCAGGCAATCAGTT